>MNPI01023516.1:0-35876 GCA_015888305.1 Antheraea pernyi
GGCGCTGCAGTTGACTTTAGGATTTTTTAAATATCAACACAGGACAACGTCCGCCGGATCCGCTAGTATACATATATATAATTAAATCATAGAGATATGTCGTTGTGCGTGCAAATCGCAAAAAGAATCAGATAGATTTTTGTTATTTTTTTTTAGTTTTCTTAGTCACATGGGGATCTTCTTTTAAAAAACTACGATCTCTATAGTGCGTTCAGCGATGTATATATATATGTATATTTTGTTCCAGTAGGAAAGTGGGATATAAGGTGTGGTGCGCTTGCGCAGTACACCGCAGACAAGATCGCAGGTATAATCTAGTTTTAAAATGAAAACAGATTTAGATACAACAAAGGTATATCTATGCATTTCACATGGGCGTATTTATATATAATAACATTTAGGAATCACAAGTAATTGAATTTTGATAAACTAATACCATTACGTTCATGTTTGTTGTCTCCACTTTAGTTTACTGTATCGTAATGATAATTGTCATTAAAAAAGATCGAAGACAAGAACACAGCACTAATAGTATTCTAGACTTTCACTTTTCCAAATTATCAAAAGTATCTCTCACCTCCAATTCCTAATACATAGGGCTTATCTTCCAAGTAGACGGTGAGTTCGCTGGGGCAGTAGTGTTGCCTTGTGCAGACACCTTGCCGCACTGCGACAGTGTATTTGTGCTCCTTAGCGTCACGTACAAGAACGTGCTGGCACGGTGATTGGAAACTGTAAGCGAATGGAAACATCTAAATGCACAAGAGACACGTACAATAAAAGCACTACAACTACACTCTTTACGTTCTTCGAAGATTTATTTTCTAAATTATTGATAATATCTGTTATGAGAAATTTCTTAGATGAAGTTGTTGAAGATTTTCTAATAGTCTATAAGCCAAAGAAGTTTCAGTTCCTTGTGTACACACTAACATACGCTCTGTTTTATTTTTTAGTAAAATCTTGGAACTTTTTTTTATTTTATTTACGTGATGAAATTATGGATGATACACCACCCTCCCGGGGGAGAGGATGGGTTATGTCCGACTCGCACAGACTAAAACCCCACGGTGTACCGACAGACCGTAATTGTTGGGGCGGCAAGGGATCGTACTCGTTACTCTACCTTGTAGACGGACATTCTAAATGTCTTCAATTAAAATAAAAAATCGGTATATAAAAAGACAATAACAACACTCTATTTTTACTTTCAATTACGCAATAGAATTCATTTATTATTCCATAAAGCTCTGGAAGTAACATCTATATTTTAATGTTCAAAGCATAATTCTAAAAAATGTACAGTACTATGTAGCGTGGAAGAAAGTTCTTTCTTTCGTGACTTTCGTGAAATTGATATAATACCAAATATAGATTTATCGATTGTACACAAATTTTGATATTTATTTAATTTTAAGATGCTGATGGGAAAACCTTAAAACGCTGCAAAATATCTCTTGTTAGATCGAAATACACAATTTTTTTCCATTGCGATATTAAGCTATCTTATCTTATCTTCACATATTCCAAAGTAATTAATGAGGTTACGAAATATACCTGTAAATCTTGCCATCGAACGTTTTATAATGTACTCCGGCCCAACTCAAACAGGTACCATCCTTCGGTGTAAAGTCCTGAACGACGACTTGCACGGGTTTATTATTCTTTACACCGTAAGTGGGTGGGGAACTGTATTTAGTGTGACTTTCTCCGACGTGGGTGTTAGGTATCTTGTCCTCTCTAACGGTGTGATCTTCGCTTGTCGGATCGGTATGGGTGTAGTGAGTCTGGAAATTGTTCACATTTCAATACGTGTCTTTTCCTACACGGATAACTTCAATATACATATATATTTTGAAGTGAAAATTTCTTTAGGCGCGTTGAACACTTTTTTCGGGTGAACAAAAATCATGGAACTCGCGTCATCGTCACCGAACGCTTCCCATGAGCTATATGCATACTATGTCTATATGCACATAGAAATACTTCCATGCGTTATTAGTACACATTATATATAATATTTCAATTTAGAAATTATGAATATTAAATAATTCTTACGATAATTCATTTAATAATTCAAAACGGAACACAGTTATTCTATTGTATTGAGTTTTTACGTCTGTTGGCAATCCTTATGACTGCATTGAGTTTTTTTTAATGCCAAAGCCGACCCAATTCACTTGTCTATACAATTATAAAGAGACAAGATTTTATTTCTTATTTTAATTGGTATAAAACTAAAAACAAACTCGGTTTTTTCACCTCTAGAAAGCTGCATTATAAAGAGTATATACATTAAATGGGCGGTATTTCAGTCTCAAAATTTACATTAATGCGAGTGTAGCAACGAGCAACAACTAGTTTTTAATAAAAACCATACTTACTGCATTTTGTCGATAATTGCTTGGAGTTATAACGACGACGTCATCTGCAAATTGAAAGAAAATAACATTATATTAATCCTTTTGGTCTTCTATTAATAATCAAGGGATAATAGAATGGTTATGGTATCGAAGAAGATATATGTCATAGATTTTAAGCTTGGCTACGTAGAAATGAAAGTTAACGAGTAAGTAATAAAAGCGATAATGGTAGAACAAGTTTAGTTAAAGTTACTTACTGAAAACGCAGTGCGGTATCGGCTGAGGCTCGAATACTCCAGTAGCGTAGGTGCAGGTGTATATATCAGCAGGTGGAGAGCTATACGAAGACCCAATAGGACAATTTAACGCACAGCTGAAGCTATCCGCATTACCGAAGCACTTATAGCCACCGTTGAAAGACAACTTTCGAATGTCACAGACGCTTGTTGCTGTAACAATTATGTTTTTAAAGATACATCTTAATATATCAAGATCCAGTGTCATTATGTCTATCTAGGATGAACTCCGAAATTACTCAATCATATAAGTTCGCATCTATGCATAATTTGATTCCACTTGAGAGATAGGATAATTTTTATTTCGATGAATGGCCTCGATATTTTTAAATTAAAAACTAAATCATTCAAAGTAATTAGAGTACTTAATAATACGTATGTAAGATTCAAATTGTTGTGCAGAATAGTACTTGACCTTATCTTCTAAAATATTTCTTATTCACTATCGGATTTTAATTTAATTTTCCGTTCTTTATCCTGACAATTTTTAGGCAAACTCATTACGACACGCGTAGCCCCGTCAGCTAATTTTATAATATAGTTTCAGAATAAGATTAGATGTCTTCGCTGGGTGGTAGAATAATAAAATTGAGCCCGTCTGAGTCACGACCCGGCATAGTGGCACTGTTCAGTAAATGTCTGCGTATAAAGAAGGATTCATTTGAAAATAGATCAATTTACATGGATAATCGCAATTGCTAGCAATTTTACTACGGTTTTAGTACAGATGTGTATCCAGTTGGTATGTGACCATAAACCTGTTTCAGAATCAGCCATTGTATGATCAGTAAGCTTGCAAACCGAAATAACACCAACACTCGATCATAGAACGCAGATCTTCAGATGTTCGCCGTTCTCTATGGATTTTACTCCGCTTACCATCAGTTATTAGTGTCTTTGCTAAGTTACTATAAAACACACGTTTGCATCCCTTATCCTTTTTTTTAGTCATCTGACCATAAAACCTCAACTTGTAAATTCCAATTAAATAGTTAATATTTTTATATACATACTTTAGCTTTTAGCGTCTGACCACAATCTCATATCATGTTAAATGTTGGTAAACATGCTAAATCTAGACACGAACTGCCTTTTTTATGTCATAGGTGGCAAACGAACAGGTGGGTCGCCTGATGATAAGTGATCACCACCGTCCATGGACCACCAGAGACACCAGAGGAGTCGCAAGTGCGTTGCCACCCTTTGGGGGGAAGGGTTAGTGGAGGGAGAGGGAGAGGAGAGAGGAAAGGGAAGGGGAGATGGGCCTCCGGCGCTCTCACTGACCGAACGAAACGCAACAATGCAACCACTGTTACTTCACGTCGGTTTTCTATGAGAGGGTGGTACTACCCCGGACGAGCCGACCCATTCAAGCTGAAACCAGGAATAGTTTCGAATGTAGTTGCCGGAACACACCAACAGGCGTTTAGCGACAGATTTTCAACTCGTAGTAGCTTGCCAGAGACTTAGAAAAAGCCCATCCATGTTGTGGTTTCATTACGTGGTTTTCGTTCATCGACAGCTCTTGACCATTCGTAAGGATTCGAACCTATATCGATCAACGCGGTGTCTGGACATATTAACCACTAAACCCTCATCATTTCAACAGCAATATTGGCTAGAAAGCGTGCCAAAGAAGGTAATATATACAAACATACAGTAATACATTAACTACATCGCAATTTATAAGCAACTTGCTGACTATTAGAAACCAAAACATCAATACAATTTAGGCGCATTAAACAGTGGTAAAATATATGTTCCTTGTAAAATTTCACTTACAGTATTGGCATTGCGGCCCTCGATATTCAGCAGGGCATTGGCAAGTGTTCAGAGCCAGGCAGACTCCTCCATTCAGGCAGGGTGGATTGCACTCCGGTTGGCAGTCAGGAATCGTGGTGAAATCGGAGCGCGTGGGCCGCCACTGACCGTCGAGGCATCGCATGTTCGCGACAGTGGACCCATCAATGAACTTGTAGCCATCCATGCAAGTTATCGCGCATAACCTAGTGGAAAATAATCCTTTCTAATTTAGAAATCCATTTTTTTAATACTAGCCTATTGCCTATAAAATTTCCTGTGACCAATAACTAGAAAACATTTCGAATTTTCTCGTGTTTTTTTAAAATCCTAGTTTGCCTATTCTTCGTTGGTTTCAACGCGTGTTTAAACATTTTGAAGCCGCTAAGATTATAATTTTATAGAAATCCTTTTGTAGTCTTCATCAGAGTTACGAAGTTCTATGCCAAATTTGTTACTCCTTGACCCACTAACTTAAATTGTGCGTTATAGTTAATGAATTTTAACGTTTTATTTTGGGCGATGTTAATAAGAACTAAAATTAGATTTGAAATTATAAACCTGATTTACAATTGAATACTGACAGTTCCATACATTTTAACAAAACTGAACTAAATTTTATAACTGTATTCAACTTATTGGAGCAAATGGTCCTAAGAAGAAAATAACAAGGACACTTTATAGCGATGCAAAAAAATATACACTGTTCGAGATTATATTATAAGATAAACCTTCGTAAACAGCTCGATCCTTCGATTCCGGGCCCTTAATGAGAGTAATTTTGAGAATTGCGTAATGTAACTGTTACTGCACGTAATGTACTGTGAATAAATTATACTTACTCGGAAGTGCATTTCCTCATGGAATTCATAGGGAGTGGCGGATATGTAAGGCAAGGTTTCTTCTCGAACTCACAATATTTCCCGTAATAGTTCGCTGGGCAAAGGCAGGTGTTGGTGTCCACGCAGATACCGTTGTGTTTGCACTCTATATCGCATTTTGCTGTTAAAAAATAAATGAAAGCTCTACATTAATCTCATTTGTTTTTCTAATGTAGATATCAAAAAGGGCCATTATGCTTTTATAGAACCATAGTATTAAATTACAGCGTACTTCTTCTACATATTTTTGGTAACTTCCTATTCCGACATTTGCGTCATTACCCGCCACGATTCTAATCATATCGTAAAAATTCCTAACATGGACAAGCTTTGGTATTTCTTTAGTGTTTGTATAACAACACAAGGGTCATAGTCGTACTTGATAAGAATTTTATTTTTATAAGGACAGTATTGTACGTAGAGTATTTGAATATCTCCTGCTTTGTTGGAAGTTAATCTTCATAAATTCTGTAGCGATTAAAGGTGGACTGGAGGCGAGTCGAGCAACACAACACAAGTCGTTATGGTGATGTTTCGGGGAAGCTTATTTCTAACAATGGATGTTTTTAACTAAATGGACCGAATATGGATTCCTGTAGGAAAGACCGAAACCTAGCGGTGGTTAAACGAAAGCAGATTAACTATACAGAGTGTTCTCATTTATTCTTGTTCAGATGTTTGCTGCGATATTTTACCTGAATAGCTAACTATTAACTAATGTTATGTTATAATAAGTAGACAAATGGTTAGAATACAAATTCATTAAAAATATAAAGAGTATTGTTTTGAAAACACTTTGTAATATGTATGTAGGATGTAAACAGATATAAAATAAATCGTCTAGAGTAATTTTGTAGTTCAAGCGAGAGGAGCTGCGAGCATGATTTGTTATTGTATAGACCATATGAATTTAAAGTTACCAATGACATTGACGATTTAGGTCGTGATTTACGTAACTGAAATAATCGGACGGACGTCGTGTCGGCTTGCCTAGATTTACAGAGTTTCCGTCCAAACAGATAGCATCCCACGCAGTGTGATAATCGTTGCTATGTTTTTTATGCTTTCAGTTAATTATAAATTGATAAGGCGGTAAATTTATAAAACTGTTACCAAGCGGTGTTTTTATACAATATTTATATTGTATTTCCTCCCACTTTTGCAATCAGTTTACATTATTGAAGACTAGCTATCCGCCATGGTTTCGCACGTGTGTAATGTATTGACGTGACATTTGTTATTTAGACCCACAGACTATCCGATTCTTTTTCTGCACCCTTGTATTTACAATTCATCAAACTCAAAGACGCCTTGTCACACAAACGATATTTTTTTATTGAACATAATTTCAATTTATTAAAATTATACGCGTTAAGAAGGGATTTCCGTCTATATTATACGCTCAACATAGTTACAATATTTAATTCCATAGGAACAATTATTTTATAATGATATGTAAAAAATATGAATTATTAGTGTGTGTTATCCTTAGGAGTTAGATATTATATCGTCGTAGACTTGTCTATAGTCATTTAAAATTTACAACACTGTGTCTGTTATTATTTCGATATATCTCATAAGGTTTAGCAAGCATTTGCCAAATAAGTAACCGAAAACTCCTAACGATTTCATTAGAATACATCCTCTTTTCTCTACTGTATAATTATTCTGCTTAACTAAGCGATAACCTGAAGTCTTGTGATGAAATCAGTGTCCTAATAAAATAGCGCTTCCATTATAAGACCTTTCTAGGGACATAAGGTTTCATCTAAAAATGTATGTCCTATGTTATTACTTTCCGATCCAATTCACTCGTGCACTATAATCGAATTATATTATGGAAGATGCCACCAATATTTTGTTACCTAGTTTATAATATTTCATATCTAAAGGATGGGTCGATATGTGAACGATGGTGACGTCCTTTCCTATACATCAGCTAAAAACGAATATAACTATGTATATAACTGTGTAAGTTCGTGAAATTGTGTTAGGTTATGTATGATGAAAAGATAAACCAGATCGAGTTTCTTGCCGGTTCTTCTCGATGTCTGGGTTGTTTTCCAAGCCAGTGGTAGTTTTGACGCCCATACGCGCTTTCTCAGGGTTTAAATTGAATATATTATTTTTGAATTCTAATTTTGAATAAGGCAACATAAAAAATAAAATCACTAAATTTTAGACTCTATCTCTGTATCTTTTCTATGAATTTTTATTTTAAGTTTGAACATATGCATATGAAAATTTAATTTAGTGTGATGTAATTGAAAACATACTTTTAAATGCGTCTGCCGAAACGTAATGCAAAAGATACCATGACGTTATTATCTAGAAAATAATTTTTAATGTCAATAGACCAATAAACAGAATTATTCAAATTGGCCGTCTTTTGATTTATTGGCTGTAGGCTAAATGGGATTAACAAAAAAATAAAAAATAAACACTTACGTGCAAAAGGCCGGTTCGCGTTATTGTAGAACTCACCGTAGCTGGGTCTGAAATAAAAAAATATATATATAATACTATATACTTATATTACTAGCGAGCCAGGCAGACGTTATCCCGCCCTGATTATTAAAAAAATCTTGACGAATTATATACCAAAACGTTCCTTCACTCAAAATCACTTTATCCATTTGTGAAAACCGCTTGAAAATCCTTTCAGTAGTTTTTGAGTTTATCGCGAACAGACAGACAGACAGACGCGGTAGGGAACTTTGTTTTATACTATGTAAAGATAAAGAGGTAAAGTCTGTAAGCTTATGGCGTTATAAGGGGTAATATCTGGATCTACTAAACTGATTTTTTTCCAACATATATTAATCCGAAACATGAAAAGACTTTTTTGTGAAAGTTGGATTTGCAAAGTAAGTTGGAGAAAAAACGGTCGAACGAAAACGTTTCTTATGAACGCTGCCTTAACTATGAGAGATATTATATGATTTAGTTCCAGAGAAAAGTTGTAGAGTTTGATAGTGCCTATAAAAATCAGTGACAGCATTTGTCTCACTTTTATATTTAAGGTACAAAAGGTAGTTTTTTATAAATATTTACCGCCCAACGAAGTGGGCACGGGTCAGCTAATAATACAATATAGTGGTATAGTATGATTAATAAAGCAATTTGGTGGTAAGTTGGAAATACCAACATGACAAAAATAAATTAACTCTATTAAACATTATTTTAAGAAGCGATAACTGTAAACATAGTTTATATTTATTGATTACATACTCGATTCGATATTTAAATGTTATAATATCGTATGTTCAAAAATATACATTACTCCAAAGAGGACAATGTTTTTCAATCTATGTATGTCATATGTGCCATATATTATATATGTATCACTAGCATCTACCCGCGACTTCGCCTGTGTGTCTCTGTAAATAATGACAATACACGTATCGTTAC
Source organism: Antheraea pernyi (assembly GCA_015888305.1). NCBI lineage: Eukaryota > Metazoa > Arthropoda > Insecta > Lepidoptera > Saturniidae > Antheraea > Antheraea pernyi. The sequence continues at coordinate 8,752 of MNPI01023516.1, forward strand.
ATTTAAAAATGAGCTAATCCAATTTTAATCGGTCATATAACATGTTTAGTTTTTTTAAAGATTTCCCGTTTTTATACACTGAGAACGAAGTTCAAATTTTGCCGTTAATAAGGTTTTTAGTTTGTTTTATGATCTTCAACATTCTACGTGTACAAAATTTGAAGATATTGAACTATAACGTAAATATTAGGAACGGCTACAATTGAATTTTAGCTCATTTTAAAATGTAGACACTCATATATTATCTTTCTGAAACTAACGGTTTATGCAATGTAAGCAGATATTACTGTCAAGTGGTACGCATTTGTCTTGAAGAGTAAGTATAGTACATAGGAAAATAATTAACAATCACTTGTAAACTTGCATACGCGCTTCCCAGCGTTCAACCCTGCACACTTCAATCACGAGTGAAAGAGTGTGTCGTATAAAGACGCTATTAAGAGGATAAAGTGATAAACATGTAATTTGACTTGTAATTATTCATACTGTCCAAACAGTATAAATATTGCATTACACAATCCATAATATATCGGCTAACTTTGTGGAATTCTAGTACATTCTTTATTAGTGCACGATATGGCGCCGGTACTATAGTCGAGAGCAAGAACAGTGCAGCACAAAAATAATGACGTCCACTGTGAGATCTAAATCTATTGGTAATTCTCCTGCAAGCTTGTTATATACAGGCTGATCCCAAAAGACAAGTTAATCAAATTAAATCAAAAATACTTTATTCAGTTTAGGCCCTAATAAGGCACTTATGAACGTCAAAGACTACTACCGGTTCGGAAAACAATCCAGTCATCGAGAAGAACCGGCAAGAAACTCGATCGGGTACATTTTTTAAACATATATTTCCAATACATTATACAATGCTTTTAGTGGATGCACAGAGAGGAGTCAATTCCAGATATCACTATCATTCACATACTGATCCACTCTATAATATACTTTTGAAACTAAAACCCGTTTGACATGGCGCTTAAATTGGCAGTCCGGCAAATCGGTAACATGCTTTGGGACTTTATTGTAGAACCTAACACTATTACCTAAAAAACTATTACTGGTTTTGCTAAGTCTGAAACATGGGACAACAAGTTTATTACAGTTTCTAGTATTTAGATAAAAGAGAGTCATTGTAATTTATTAACATATACAGTGTTCCCTAAAGGCACCGTACCATCCAGTTTAATATTGGAGATACATCAGTTGATATCAGAAAACGTCATGTGCTAAGTGCGTCACTATGGCAGAAGATACACTTGATGTATGGTGGACGCAATCGGACACGAGTTTGTTAATTTGGATTTCATTGATATTTTAAAACGCTTTGTAGTTTTAGCGTTTTACCACAATCTCGTCTGCTGTTAAAAGACTGTTTGGCCCAAGATGGTTATCACGCTAAGCCTAGAGAGACTAGCTCTCAAATACAGTTGCCGGAACACATTTATACATGCTTGGCTATAGATTTTCAACTTGAGGGTTGTAGATAACGAGGTGATCTTAGATATAGCACTAACATTATGTTTTCATCATGATGATTTCTTTCAGCGAAAGCTCCGGCTCATTTGCACGGATTCGAAACTACGCCAATCGACACAGTGTCCCAAAGTGTTTTTTTTATATCATAGGATACAAACGAACAGGCGGGGCACCTGATGTCAAGTGTTCACTTCGTCCATAGACACTAGCTACACCAGCGGAGTTGCAAGTGCGTTGCCAGCCTGTGTTTGGAGGGAAGGGGGAAGGGGAAGTGGGCTCCGGCGCTCCCACTGACCGAACGAAACGCAACAATGCTCTAGCACTGATACTTCACGTCGGTTTTCTGTAAGAGGGTGGTAGTACCCCCGGGCAAGCCGACCTATTCATGCCGAAACCAGTAATAGCTTCAGCGTGGCTCGACCACCTATCAAAATGTTAAAAGTTTACTATTGAGCCATTATCAAGAAAGAAACGAACTAGAAAAAGTTCTAACCATAACCCTAAATAAATGGCTTTATTGTATGTCTGACCGTTGTAACGTCTTAAATGCGCATGCTGATTAAAGTCTTGCCTACATTAGTTTTGCTAACATGCGCTTTTTTACTTACAATTCTCCAGAGTTAGAGTTCCAGGATCTTGTCTCCGAGTACATCGATGGTGGGACACGAGTATAACCGTAACCGGTTTTGGTCCCGACGTAACCGGTTTTGGTACCGGCGTAACCGGTTTTGGTGCCCCCATAACCAGTTTTGGTGCCGGCGTAACGCGTTTTAGTGCCCGTGTATCTGGATTTGGTGCCACTGTAACCGGTTTTAGTGCCGGGGTAGGTTTGCGGATATCTTTGGTTTCTCAAATAAGCAGGTACGTAAGCGGGGGCTTCAACATCCGATTGGCTGAAAAAAATGTATAAAATTATGTGATTCTACTTTCTGCACTATTGTAAGGAGGTAAATTCTGTGATTATGTTGGTAGGCGGTAATCTCTTTAACAACTGATTCGATACTAAAAATATTTTCATTGACATAGCCCTGTTTTTTTAAAAATTAATATTACAACTGCAAATCTGAGGTGATTTTTAGCCCTAACTACTAATATTATAAATGCGACCGTAAGTTTATTACGATTTCACGCCTTAATTACTAAACCTTTCATTATTAAATTATGCATTCCAATTACCAGAGGTAGGTACATAAAAACTCATAGGGTACCTTTCACCCAGAAATAAAAATATTTTTTCCAAGGGATAGGTTAAATCTATATTAACGGTAGCGAAGCCGTGAGCTGAGGTTAGTAAAAAATAAATTAGAAAACCAGACGACGAGTCTACCTGATGCTAAGTGGGCCATGCAACCCACACCTGCCAATACAAGATCACAGTACGTGCACATTTGGGTATACCTACTTGCATCCCTACCTTATCTGCCTCTAAATTAATTGAAATACTTACGATTGGAGTATAATTTATTTATAGGAATTTAGTTTATATTATACGTGACACTAGAGTACCCGGTAAGCAGATATATGATAGATAAATAAAAACATTAGGTTGAAAGATTTCTAAAAAATCGTCAGATCTCGACGTCAGTGCCGCTTACTAGGTTCAACCGCTGCTAAGAACCATCCAGGTGACTCCATGTAAACTATTTTTTTTTAAATTAAAATTGGTTATATTACTTTGGAGGCGAAGTATAAACACACGGACAACGAAATCTTAGACATAAAAACGTAAATTCCATTTTAAGATAAATATATTTTTTGGCAACCAATCTACCAGATTATTACTGCCATTGTCGAATATTCGACAGACAATTATATTAGGAGTGTCTCACAATAATTTCCATTGAGTTTTTGGCGAGATCTCGGTCTGTCATGTAGTGGATTTTATTTTTTATTCATAATCTTGTGTTACTTGACTCTATATTGTGTAAAATTGGTGGTGTTTTATGTAATGTAGTTTGTTTATTGTGCATAAGTGAAGTGAATGGAAAATAATACCACGGACCATGAATTCTGAGATGCCACAAAAACCATTAGGCAGAAAGATTTCTAAAAAATCGTCAGATCTCGACGTCAGTGCCGCTTACTAGGTTCAACCGCTGCTAAGAACCATCCAGGTGACTCCATGTAAACGATTTTTTTTATTAAAATTGGTTATATTACTTTTGAGGCGAAGTATAAACACACGCACAACGAAATCTTAGACATAAAAACGTAAATTCCATTTTAAGATAAATATATTTTTTGGCAACCAATCTACCAGATTATTACTGCCATTGTTGTGTAGGTAATAAATATTAGGAGTGTCTTACAATAATTTCAATGTCCTAACAAGATGGTGGCCTCCTTGTTAAAAATTTCTAACGAGTTTTTATAGCACCTCAGAATTCATGCTTCGTGCTATTATTTCCCGTACACTTCACTTCACATATTCATATCACATATACATATTATGTAAAATGCCACCAATGTTACAGAAGAAGTCAAATAATACAAGATTATGAATAACATACAATAACTACATGGCAGATTAAGATCCCGCCAAAAATTTTTAAATCTTATTTGTTCTGTTTCTGACATAATGTTTTTTTAAGACAAAGGTAAAAATATAAACAGCCATCTCTTGAAAAAATACTCACGGATTTTGAGCAATAACAGGGTCTGGAATTCCATAGCCAGCGTCGCAGGTAAATACTACATAAATTAATATAAACGCTTGTATAATTAAATTCATTTTGTTTAGCTATGTTTTACAGCCATTTACTATGAATATATAAATTGTAGTACGGGTTGATGCCTTGGATGGCAGAACCGAACTGAATCCTGAAGCGCCAGGAATATTATTTATTAAGTTATCTGCCCTTTTATAAAATGTTAATTTATATAATACATCCTTCCGATAACTGAAAAATTATCATATAATTCAGGATGTTATGCAGTATAATATTATTATAAATAGGATGGTTAAATTTATCTCATTTGAATAATATATAGATATACATACATATACATTTTATTGAAATGTTTAAACAGGGGCGTAATTACTGACATTTCAAGCCTTGTCAATGATAAAGGGACTCGGAATTACAGGTGTCCCGAATAATGTGTTAATTCTTACCCATAATCTCAAAATCTTATTTATAACGTGCACGTACTGAAATACAAATTAAAACATGTAAATAACGAGTATGTTTCTAGGTCCTAGTGACTCCTAGGACATGTTGTCTACAGTATCACATAGTTTAGCAGTATATAAGAACACACAATCTCACTCTGATATTAGGACTCTTATAACAAACTACGCTACTGTTATAGCTTGAATGCTTTACAGTTACAATTACACATGAATGATTTTCCATTACATTAATATAAACAAAGTCATAGGACTGGACCGTGCGTGCCACCGGGAGAGTATGGATAAAATAAGAAGGGGAAAAAATAAAGAATAAAACGGTAGGTTGCTTTACCTATAAATAAATAAAATAACAAAGACCTCAAATAAAAAACATGGATTAATGTCCAACTCAGCACCTTGTACAGAGCAGCGGTGTCTCAGGCGAAAAGAGCGTTGTTTGTATCTTAGCGGTCAATTTGCATAAATAGAAGCGTGAGAAAAATTAATATATATGTATTGTCGCAATTGTTCTTGCGGATTTTCAGGAGTAAGAATATAATGTAACCAATGACAATATAACTATATATACGTCGTAAGCGCTTCGAGAGCGCCTTGTTAAAACTTGGCTAGTTAGCTACTTTTTAACAGCTGCCTCGTCAATCCGCACGTATTTAAGCAACATATAATTATTTGTTTTTGACCACCAATATTGAGAATATGTCATCTTACTTCCACACTTTACCTAAGACAGTTTCTGTATGTGTGAGTTCTCGTGCCATTTTTTTTTGTCAAAATATCATGTGGTTAACGTATCGACACCATTTTAGTTATAATATCATTGAATGTAATGCCTCAGATTTAAATTTTGTTCTCGCTGTTTGTCCTAATGATATCCAAAAAGTTTCTTTGAAAAGCGTCTGCATACTCCGAAATCAATTAATGAGATAAAACCAGAGAAATATCTCATTATCTGCATGGCAGCTTTAAAATTTATTTACAAGAGCCAACGACAAAGAATATATTAACTTAATCAACTTTTCTAAGTATCTAGTTAGGCAGATTACTATTGTACTTATTAGATATGGAATTAAATTAAAGAATTAAAATGTAAACCGCATTGTTAAAACAACAGAAGCATTTGTAAGCCTATCAATTTGATTACCTTTGCATGAGAAGACGTTGCACCAATTTAAAAAATAATGGCGCAAACACAGATTACAACAAACATTTATGTCATAAGTGAAAGGTTAGACCACAATAACTGCATGGAAAGTTCTAACAAGGGAGCCACCAACTTGTTGGCATATTGAATGAATTACTCGACAATGGAAATTAATAAATACTCTGGAAATTAACACTCTGGGTGAGAGAAACGAAATAATTCAGACAAAGAAGATGGTACGCTACTATTAATAAGGAGATTAAGATAAAAAAGATGGATAAAAGAATATGTACGAAATTTTATATAGAAGATTTGGTGCTTATGCCTTTATATTAACTTGGACACTGAAGAAAATAGGTTAAAGGATACATAAGAACTACCTATATTGACAACTTCAGAATTGGCAGTATGGATTAATTCCTTCGCCTGTCCTATTGGACGAATACTATTAATACTGAAAGGGTATATTAGGGTATTTTAAAATGCCTCGTAAAAGAGTAAAGAAAAATATTTATTTGGATAGACAGGTAAACTATAACACAATTACACAGATTCTTTGTAATTTTATATATTTATCTTATATAACGTGATCTAAGGTCTTGTTCTTGATTGTAGCTTAAACAGTTAGTTTTACTTATGACAAACTAAAAATATTTCACAATTATACACAATTTCATGTTTTATATCTTTTTGCGTACATTTGCTATTATTTATTGTAATCAACAGTCGAGTTATTCCAAATTAAATATTTTATGTAAATACTTTACTTGTTCAAATAGTTTGGATATCACATTTTCATGGTTATTGGTTTTACAGCAAAAAAGTTTTAGTAATATTCATAGTACAGCTAGTTTTAAATCGATTATTATTTATAGACATTTAGACAATTCTAAAAATGATTAATATGTATTCTATTACTTATTTCTAGAAACCTGCAACAATTTTTTTCACAAAAAATCGAAAAAGTACAGACACAATTTTTTCACAGTTCAAAATTTACAATGTCATTGTATGTATAGAAAATTAAGTATATTCATACTTTAATAACGTGAAAAATACCAAGTCCAAAATTTGCTTATTTTTTAACCGACTTCAAAAAAAGGAGGAGGTTCTCAATTCGACTGTACTTTTTTTTATGTTTGTTACCTCATAACTTTGGACTGGGTGAACCGATTTCGATTATTCTTTTTTTATTTGAAAGATGGTACTTCCCGTGTGGTCCCAATTTGGCCCAGTTCCGACAACGGCATCCAGTGCAAAACCGTATAAGTTTTAAATTTGCATTAATTAACACACATATTATAACACAACAAAAGCGTTGTAAGACTTTTACGCATCGTTCGTCACTAACGAAACTCGTGTTGTTTATATAGAAGAGTATAATATCGAGATTAATGCAGTTCAGTTTGAAGCTAGATGACTACATTTACAATAATATACCGATATCAGGTGAAAAAGTGAAATTGTATATGAGAGAAATTAATTCATACCGGAAACACTGCATTCACGATGAGAGGTCGCTTCAGGTAAAGACTTATTGCTTGTAAAAAAAAAAAAAATTGTGTCTCGAATTCTAATTAAAACTATTTTTTTTTAATTCTTTAGAGGTTTTATCGTTTGTCCACAATCTTATTTGAAGTTAAATGATGTAGTCTATGATGGTAAATACGCTGAATGTAGAGGGGACTGGCTCTCTAATGGAGTTGTCGGAACACACCAACTGGTGCTTAGCGACAGATTTTCAACGTGAGGTAGCTAGACAGGCGCACTTATAAGCCCTACCACCGTGCCGTGGTAACATCACGATGTTTTCTTTCAGTCAGCTCCGACTCAGTTGCTAAGATTCGATCCTACGTCCATCGACGCGGTGTCCGAACATACTTTTTTTTTATATCATAGGAGGCAAACGAACAAGTGATCACCACCGTCCATAAACACTAGCAATGTCAGGGAAGTCGCAAGTGCGTTGCCATACAGAGTTTGGGGGGGAGGGGGGCAATGGGGAGGTGGGCCTCCGGAGCTCTCACTGACCGAACGAAATGCAACAAAGCAAGCACTGTTACTTCACGGCGGTGTTTCTGTGGGTCGGGCGGTAGTACCGCGGGCGAGCCGACCCTTTCATGCTGAAACCAGTAATAGCTTCAGCGTGGCTCTACCGTCTACGAATACTGTCAATTAAGCCATCATCGCTTCAAAATAATAATTATAAACTATTATGAAATAATTATAAAATCTATCGCCAAGCATCTACTAGTGTGTTCCGGCAACTACACATGAATCAGTCCTCCTCTACGTTTGGCGTGTTTACAGTCTTAGACCATATCGTCATTTAACATTAGATGAGATCGCTTCAAAATAATAATTATAAACTATTATGAAATAATTATAAAATCTATCGACAAGCATCTACTGGTGTGTACCGGCAACTACACTTGAATCAGTCCTCCTCTACGTTTGGCCTATTTACAATCTTAGACCATATAGTCATTTAACATTAGATGAGATTGTGGTCAAGCTCTAGAACCTATACGGTGTTATTACAAAAAGAGTGAAATACGTATAAAATACTTGCTTTAAAAAATAACAAATGCAGCGCGCTGGCCCGAGGCAAGCTCGCGTTATACTTTTTCAGAAGTCTAACCTAACGTAACCAAAGCGAGACAAAAGAGCAAGATGGCGAATGTTCAGCGACCGCGGTGCATTTAATACGAAACCTTTTTAGAGGCAGGATTCAAGGCGTATTTAACATTTTTGTAATAACACCGATTAAGTATTTTAAAAAACATGAATTATATTTTATTGTTATATTTAAACGCATATCTTTCATTAATTACATATTAAACATCATGTTTAACATTTGTAAATAATTTGACTTTTTTTGTTAAAATGTTTTTACAATTAATTTATGGGCTAATCATTAAAAAAAGTATATCTTGATGAAATTATTTAATTTGGAATTCGACATTATTTCGATCATGAAAGTGATAATAGCTCCTCAAAGATCTGGCGACGTTCAAATGGTGTATATACTCTCAATACTAACACTAGGTTAAGAATTTATACACTAACAATTTTATGTTAAATGGATACATTATTATCTATACATATAATAAGAAGGTAAATATAAAGCCTGTATTTTTTAGATTTGCAATAAGAAAAAATCTAACGTCTGTACCTTTTAGATTTTTGCAAAAAAATATGTTGCAGGTGTCTAGAAATAAGTAATAAAATATATTTCAGTCATTTTTAGAAATGTCTGTCTGTTTGTTTAAGCACGCATCATTGCTAAAGTACTGCGTTCATGATAAAACCCTTTCAAGACAATCATAAAGCATATCTTCCAGTATTATTTAGTGCTTATTTAATTAAAATCGGTTCGGTCTATCAAAAGTTATTGTAATATTAATGAGGATCAAGTTAAGTACGAGAGAACAGTAGATAAATAAATGGACTTAATACATTCAGATGACTTTATTAATTACTGTTTTGTACATCCGGTTCCACGCGGACGAAGTTGCGGGCACAGCTAGTCTGAAATAAAATTTAATGTTATGAAATTCTACAATGGAGGAAAATATCTTGATAAGATTTGCAAGACGATACTTGGCCCGGTACTTGTTAGGTGCTTTCTAGAAGTCGTGCGCCTACAGTCTAGCTTAATAGTTGTTCCCAAATGTTTATCCATATGCTTCGGTACCCTCTCTTAGAGCCCCGCGTTAGGGGGGGGAAACAGGATTTAGTATAAGATGGGAGAATTTTAGGTTAGTTTTAACAACCGCACAACTGAATATCGTCTTCTTGGTAAAACAACTATTAGATATAATTATTACAAAAAAAAACTATTCATCATTTATCATATTAGTTATACCTAAACCCTAGAATCGCAACAACCGCAGGATGTTGCAGTCTATCCCTGTATTGGTTAACGGATACAGATATATCAGCGGATATATTCTTCTCGGAATACTGAACGCAAAAACATAATTTTTCCTCTGTGATAGTGCGTGCACCAGGATGCCCCATATAATCAATGTCGAAGTTTATTTTTATCATCGAATCCTTTGTAATAATAGAGTTTGATTAAAAATGTATCGATTGGAGGTCCACGTAGGCTTGAAATGAGTCCTATAAGTCGGAGGTTTCGGTGATAGAAAACATCGTTTTTTTAGGTTCGTCTGGCTAGCTACCAACTTTAAGTTGAATATCTCTTACCAAGCACGCATAGGTGTGTTGTTGCAGCAACACTTGAGAGACAGTCTCTTTAGGTACAGTATTTAACCTCTTTTTTTTTTGCTACTTATTCCTCTGCCATGGGTAAGCAGAGACATTTTCATTCTGGTTATTTTACTTAATCAATCTTTTTAAATCATTTATTAGGTCCCTTATATGGGTTCATGTTGATCTTTGATTTATAATTTAGCTGTTGTATTTCTTGCAAACTTTGATAATTTGAGAGCAAAAGTTTTGAAATATGGTATATTGTGTTCTACTATCAAGATAGGACATCTTGATAGTTGTTAAGTTGTTCTTTTCCAGTCTGATGTCTAATTCCTGTTCTAACTCATAATCTTATCTTACCGAAAACCGGGCAGCTTTTTATTAAGTGCAGAGCTGTTTGCTCGGTTGAGCCGTCACACATGCAAGCCGGATTATCTTTTCTTTTAAATTTGTACAGGTAACCGGCGAACGCTCCATGGCCGGTTATCATCTGAATGACATCTGGGTGGAGTGAACCTTTTCTTAATACTTGTCTTGCTATATTTACATCGGGAAGGTAAAGTTTGGTTACTGTTGCCGTTTCCTCCTCTGTGTATCTCGCGTTCCATTTACTAACGGTCTCTTGCCTGATTGTCTTTTTTATGAAGGAGATGGGGCAACTGTCGTAGTGCGGTCTAGTTTTTTACGCAGTGCTGCTTCCTTTGCCATATGGTCGGCTCTTTCGTTCCCTTTGATTCCTGCATGTGCTTTGGCCCAATACAGCTCAATGCTATTGCCTTTGTTGCTTTGCTCAGCTATTTTGGTCTGTATAGAGAATGCAAGTGGATGGTACTCTTCATGTTTAACTATCGTGTCCAACGCGGCCCTTGAATCACTAATTATTTTGATTTTTCCGTACTTCTCGACTAAATCATTCGCTTTGGATATCGCGTATAGCTCCGCTTGGTACACAGAGCAATAGTCGTCCAATTTCCAATCCTTTGAGGATCTCCTTATCCTCCTTCCACACGGTCAGGGCTGACCCGACTTTACCCTCAATTTTACTCCCGTCTGTATAAACGTATACTCCATTTTGGTGATTTAGTGTTGCTTCCACTTCCGTATCCTTTATTATCTCATACCGTATTCTATTGACTTTTGCGGGGTGTGGCGCATTCAGATAACAGATTTTCTCCTCGATTTGTCTGTCCCACAGTTCTCTGATCAGAAGTCTGCCCCTTTTCGCCTTATAGAGCGTGGCCGCCTCTTTAATTCTTAGATCGAGTGGGAGCAGACCAGCTAGTATCATGGCTGCGTTTAGTGACGTGGTTCTATAGGTTTTTGCGACCCTTTGACAAAAACCTCTTTGGACTGACGAGAGGATCTTTTTGGACTTTATTTTGTCCGCTTCTTTGTGCCAAACGCTCGCCGCGTACAGTATTACCGGTTCGATTACTGCCGTATAAATAGTTTTAGTGATTTCTGGGTTGAGGCCCCATGAAATCTTCGCTTAACCTCTTAGACCAGACCAGACCAGATGAGATTGCGCTCAAACGCTGAAACCTATAATGTTTATAAAAAATCTATCTCAGAATCCGTAGGATAAATATATTTTACATTTTCTTACAGCCCACTTTTCCTTATATAATACTAAATATAATATTTTACTAATTAATTATAATCCTTACATTTCTTACATGTCTACTTACATGTCTGTAATATCATTTTATTCACTATAGGTTATTGAAAAACTGACTAGGTGCATGAATGGTATAATTGCCGAACAACATGAGATGCAAAATATTAATACAGACGACAATTCACCATTAGAGGAACGAACTAAATTAGATACTAGAAGCAATATGTCTCCAGTATACTCCCTTCCTGATACAGATAAGATATATCATACAGATAATCATATAAATGACGTATGTGATCAGAAAAAAACATCAGAAAACGAAATTCCTATAATAGATTTGTGTGAAGATACCGATATTGATGAAGACGACAAAGACCTTGTTGAATTCCCTCATCCATTAATATCCGTAGACATACATATACAAAGAGTTGAATCAAAATTCCCTCTACAAAGAATCAATGATATAGCATTATCAAATACACTAGTTCAAAAGGATTCTCAAAGTATGTCAAATATTAATGAAAATTTTGATAAACCAACTGAACTAAATAATACTGCTATTTTTAATAATAAACTAGTTACAGAAATACGTACAGATGAACATAAAAATGAATTAGACATGGTTAATTCAGTTGACGACAATTCAATGGAAATTTCTACGAGACATCACTCTGAAGTCTGTGAAACTGTAACATCTAATATTGGTAATGATTATAACCGTAACGAAACCAACAAGTCAAATTTACCTACTAGTACTCTTAGCCAGACCAAAATAGGACAAAAAATACAAAAGAAAAACGAAACGAAAAGTAAGAAAAAGGATGGCATTACTAAAATGACAAATAAACAAACTGAGAATGTGGAAAATAGTCAAAATACATCGATAATGAAAGCTAAGAAGAAAGGTAAAAAGCCAAATATTTGTAATGACAATCACGTTGATGGTATAATATCCACAAATACCGATGAGAACAAATTAAAACAATGCTCGGAAGACCTATCTTGGGTGGCAAAGATTACTCACGTCAGAAATATATCTACCTCAGAATATAACTCGACTATTGTCATTTCTGATGAATCGTTTTGGAAGAACTCTAAAATGCCCGAGAATTGGAACGATCAAGAATTTGTATGTGCAATATAATCCCATTAGAATTGTTTAGTTGTTTTTCTGAGAACTCTAATTTGATCTACGTGTCCAAGTAATAAATTATAGCCAAAACAGCACAATTCATGATCTTAGTTACCGTATTAAATACATCAGATAATATCACAATCTTGGCTTAAAAATCAGTAGTTGCGTGTTAGAGAATTAATACAAAGATTAGAGTTCGAATCTTGCATTTAAATCAACGTAATAATGTAAATAAAGTGGGACCGTAACAATTAAATTTCAAAAATTTTAGACGAAACACGTATAGTTATGATTCGACATATAGCAATACGAAGAAAATGTACTTTGTTCCTCATTCTTGTGAGCTGTGTCTAATTATTTTACCACTGCTTAACGCAAAAACGATTTATTAAATTCACTTTATTTAACATAGATTTTCGATGTAAATAATATTACGCTACACGATCAGGGTTACCAACGGTCTTATTTTGACGTGCGTATACAACATAATGCATACATATTTTAATATAGATGTTGTTATTTGAAAAACTTGCACCCCATAAATTTACACTATATATCAAGTGCAATCACATTTTACTTTTCTGTTTCACATAACAGCTCAGTGATAGTTTATTCAGAGGCCTCGTGGATTTAAATGTTACAATGAAACCTCTCTTCAGTGAAAAAACAGTGCGATTAAACCATAGCAGCAAGGTATTACTTTTCTAATCTCAACCTTGCTAACCACACCAGAGGTGAACGTCTGTCGGCGAGCACCTATATAAGTGTTTTCTCGCAGTTGTACTTCAGAGCCAGTCGTTCTAGGCACCTTTACAATCTTAAATAACTTCGTTTAATTACAAGATTATAGTATGATGCTAAACTCGTGTGTAGTATCGTCAGTGGACGAAATTAGACCATACTAAGGAATGCAAAGTTTTTTCTTAGATATTATTTAAATATATTTTTGTAAATGGTAAAATTTGTATCGAGTACTGTAGAAAAATTGTAGGTTGTAGACGTAATCAGCGTAAAGTATAACTTTGGAGACTTTGTAAACAAATACTTGGGCTCGTCAATTACCATCAACGGTAATATAATTTACCCATACGTGGAAAAAAGCAAAGATATTTTTTATTGATAACATTTAAAGTTAATTAACAGCTACTAATATAAAAAAAGATCTAGTTAATTATATCTTTTGCGTTTTTATATACCTATAGAAGATTTTCTTTTATTCAAAGATCCTTGAGAGAGAAAATATATGTAAATAAAACAAAATTCACGAATCAAACATTTATTAAGATGCGGATAAGACCTATAAATATGATAACAGAGAAAATATAGTTTCTTCATTAACAATTAAAGCCACAAACATAGATTTGATATTGTAGTATCTAAAGGCAATTTCGATGGCATTATAAAATAAATATACTATCATAAAATTTACCGAAAACCCAACTCAAACTTCATACATTCTAAAACAACATACATAATACGCAAAGGATTAACTTGAATAAAAAAATGGTTTTAAGCATTCGTTAATTTGCTTTTGTCTACTTTTGATTATCAAACAATTTGTCAATTTATTGATAAATAAATATTTTAAATTTCAACACACCTAAACAATCCTTAGAAAATAAATTACATTAGATTAAAATACATCAACATATAACATGTTTCAAACGATAAGTTGTGACAATGAATTTAGCCCGAGTCCAACAAACATGTTGAAACGAAACACGTTTGACAGATAACGTAACGAATTATTCGTTACACTGTAACTGTTCGTTGTATTATAAGCAGGTCTTTTTTGTCACTTCTTTTTTGACGGCACGCTAATTTTCGAAAGTTGCAAGTCCATATTTTGTTTTAGTTTTTTATGGTAATTTTTAGATATTTTAGAAATGCCCTTTAAGAGCGAACTGCGTGTCCCCACAAAAAAAAACCCTGATTTTATAAGTATTGGGAATTCGAAACATGTTTCTATGTAAAGTATATAATTCAGTTTTAATTGCAATTCTCGTCAGGAAGTAGAAAATATGTAACTTTGCTGCAACTTTTAGGATATAATAAAGTTGTTTTGAAACTTTCTTAATCCGAGTATTGTTTTTCCGTAGTTTCGTCTTTTCTTCAGTCTTTTGTTCAGTGGCAACGCTTTGTCGTGACAATCTCTAACCTTGTTAAAATGTTTTGAAATGAAAGTGCCTGTAAATTTGTTTAAGTCATATCTTTATCATTTGCTAATAATATACTACCAATACATTAAAAATGACGGTTACAAGTAATCTATATAGATATACCTATAGATTATATCAATTTTCGTGATACCAATATTTTTTTCTTTAAAAAAAAAACAATATTAATATTATATCTTATAATTCATCTCATCTCATCTCATAATTACATCTTGAATTCACTATTACCTATATTTATTCTACGGGATAACTTGAACAATATTCTTTCTTTTTTATATCATTATAGGCCGAATTACCCTAGACTCAAATAAAATAAATACACTATTTCGATATATCAGCGCATTATAAATACCATAATTTTATTATATACATATAATATTATAACGTTTGGAGTTGTTTTCAACAATTAGGAATAAAATCTCTTTTTATTTTTATTTTCACTTAATTATATACTTTTAAATATGAACATAAACTTTTGCAAAAGCTACATTTTCACAACAACAGACCCTAACCCATCAATACTATATTAACGTTACTACAGTATAATTGCAATGGAAGAACTTATTCTCTTATATCTCAAACAACAATTATTATTTTTAATAGTCTATGATTTATTTTGTTCAAAACGATTTAGATTAAAAATCTGAACAAGTAATGTTAGGTATATCTTCATGTATTGGTGTTCTTAACAATTATCGTTATTCTATAGAATACTAGCTTTTTTCTTTCAAAGCTTTGTAGCCCGATGAAGTTTTCAACGCCCATCATGCGAATAACATAGTCAGTTGGGAAAAAAATATTTCAAAAGACTAGACTTCGTCTGCGTGTTCTTGTCCAAGCCCCGTCAAAACTTACGCCATATTTCAATGCGATTAAGTTTTAATGATTGAAAAATAACAGGCAGACGGTTACATTTGCTCGTACAATAACAGTGTGGATATTTTGTTAACCTTTGATATATTTTTTAAAACCATTTTCTATATTATAGTGCTTCCTAAACGTCACGGACCGCTCAATAAATCCCTTTTATTTATAGAATCTTTATTAAAACGAACTAAAGACTAGTGTAATTTCAAATACAGTTTAAAAAAATTAATACTCTTGCTACAAGTTACTCTTGGAATTCGAAAAAAGTCACTTTAAATCTCTGCTCTAAAATATTACACCATTACTTTACGTCAATATTCTTGATACTTGACATAAATGATATGAGAGGAGTTTCTATGTCCCCACTATTAGAGTAATTTTACATTATTCGTATCAAAAACATTTAAATCCTGCAAATAATGTTACTGATATATACACCCATTTAGTAACCAATACGTATCGACTCTTAAAAGACATAAGTAGCCCTTATTTAAAGTAAAAAAGCAAATTTCTGAATATTATTCTTATAAAGCATACAGTATAATATGTATAATGTATGTATATATTAATAATTTTACTAATAATTATCTATATAATTAATCATATCACAAATATTAATTAAAATACATGGTAAAATTCAACAGCATTATATTGTTTGTTATATAAACTAAAAATGTGACAAATAATTTTATATACATTTTACAAATATTACACAATATAATAAATGACTACATTGCAAATGCGATTTTATATCAACTCGATAAGAGTCAATTTTAAATACATAAATACACAGGTACTTCTTAAATTCGAATACATTTTCATACAAAAAATGTGTTTCAATATGTATAGGTAATGAGATTTATATTAAGAATTTATTTCTTAAATCCCAAAAATAGTAAATAATAAATTGAAAAATATCATTCAAGTACCAAAACCACGTCGTCGCTTTATATAAATTGAGCCCATTCAATTGATATAATAGTACAATAATACAAACACTTTATAGTAGGAATAAATGAAACTAAAATGAATTTCACTTTTGCAACAAAATATTTATCCATATGTTTGGAGATGAAATATACTTTTAAATTACATTATAATGCTATGACGATTAACATATAAAAACCCAAGACGCACAGTTTAGAATAAAAGTTGCGCTCAAAACCGGCCGCAAAATCCCAAATTCGACTTTAAAGATTTAAAGTTGTTTTTGCAAGGACGCAAGCGACGCGAGACTATTTGAAATGACTGCATAATCCAAAATAATGCACTTAAATTTGTGTACCGTCTGTGAGACGTTAAGTGTGCATCATGGGTTTTTGTATATCAATGGCTATGACCTCAAAAAAACGAATAACAATAATTTAAAAAATACAGAGACAAGAGTAGGTACACAAAACATTACATTACTTTTTTTAAGACGCCAGTTACTATTATTTACAACATTTTTCACGACCTTTCTGGAATAGAGACAATATTCCTGTGCAATAATATTTTCTATTTATATAATCAATAAAAAATACATTTCATCACAAAATATAGAAATGAAAAAATCGATTAAGAAACTACAAGAATTTTACTGTAAATTTTACTCAAATAAATAGTGACCCAAAGTGTACTCCTAAATATATTTGAATACACATTTAGAACCTTATTAGAAATGGCCCGTTCAAGCTAATTTAGATATTTCTTTGTTCTACGTCACATATGTCTTTATTCCGGGAAGCGAGCAATTTGCGTTTAATTCATTAATAAAAAAAACGCAATTAACTGTAATAAGTATTGCAAAATACTTGATAATTAAGATTCAAATATTAAGCAAAAACTCAGCAATATTTGCACTGTTCGTGATCGAAGTGTTTATTATAAAAAAAAAAACAATATTGTGAGAATTTGGTAGTTGTAGAATCTCAACTATTTTTTATTAACTTAAATCTAAGAGATAGTGACAACTCAGGTATTACCTTTATTTTAATCATCAATTATTACACAAGAAATTAAAATACACACAAAACATCAAGTTCTGCAACACTGTGAGAACAATAATTGAAAGGACAACATTTTTAACCCCAATAAGGACATTATAATCACTCACCGATAAAATATAAAGCAAAGATATTGATTATATCAACTATCAATATTTTCAGAACGTGCTACTTTCTTAAAACTTTAATTAAAGACAACATTGAGTTTTAAAATAACCTTTAAATCCATTACTGAACGCGATATCTATTATCTATAACAATTCAATTGCAACAGATAATAATCTATAGTTTATTCATCTAGCCCCGAGACAAAATGTAAAAAGAGTACAATGAAGATTTTTTATTATATCATCTAAATATAAGTTACATTTTTAAACCTATTTTAGCAATGTAATACCTTTTGCAATTTAGAAATATTGAATATTATTATTGCCATAATAATAAAAAGTTAATACAAAAAGCATTTTGTAATAACTCCCAGTGTTCTAACAAAATGGCGGCGTTAGAAATTTCCAGATCTTTTTTGATATCTCAGTGCCTATGGTACCGTGATATTACTTCGCATTTAGTTTACTTGTGTACAATAACCACAAATGGCACCAATATTACGCCAATTACATATCTAGCTTAGCTTTGCTAGCTGAGCTGAGCTAACCAGCTCAGTTAGATCGTGAATTGCATAAACTAGGCAACAACCCAAGCAGAGGTGTGCCGTGCACCCTCGAGCTAGTTGTCAATATTAAATCGGCTGAGTGCCTTAAGCGCTGGCCTTAGTAGTACGGTGAAGCTGTTAAGGGCCTTACTAGACGAACAGCGTAGTCAGTACGCAAAAAAAAAAAAAAGATCACATAACACAAGTGTATGGTTCAATATTAAAAACCACTACGTGACAATCGAAGATCATAATAAAACATCTGAAATATGTTTGTAAAAAATATAAACCACCATTTTAACCAAAGAATGGTTTCACACAATAGAAAGTAAATTTGAAAAAAATTGCTTTTAATTTTTTTATATTTATTATAGTTATTAATTAGCAATTTTATTTATTAAATAAAGCTATAGTATTTTGACTAGTATGTTGTATAAATATATGAAATTTATAAGCAACTACTACTAAAAAACCTTCAGAATCATTGTTTCTGTTGTTTATCTTTTGCCTCATCGCCAAATGTATAGACTATGCACATATCAACCGGCATATACCTTTAGAAACTAAACTTTCCTCTAACCTTGAAGAATCCCATACTCGTTTTATTATGGAGTAAAGACGTGAGACCGACGTAGCTCTGTATGATGATTGGTGAATGATGTATGCAGCAGCCGGAAGAGGGCATCGCTTCTATGGCTCTTTGTAATTTTTGAGCGAAGGTCTCCATATCGAATATAGCTCTTTCTTCTACACCACCTTCTAAGAACAAAAAAATAGTGTTACTTTTCTTTATACTCACATGCCATACTAAGGATCAAGCCTTGTGTTAACAAAATAAATGGGTACAAAGTACTTCCAGTTAATTGTGAACAAAAATTATGTGTCGGTTTCAAACTCACTTCACAACACTTTGAATTCTATTACAGTCAGAAAACTGAACTCAATTGTCTATCCAAAGTCAAGGGGTCAATGTCAGTGAATGAAATGATGATGCAAATAAAGGTCAACGGTAGTGAATCTCATTTAAGTAGATAATGTATTTCATTTGGGCTTTCTAAGTGTGTAATAATGCTATGTGCATTGCTTTTGAGCTTAAATAATGTATATTTAAAATATAAACACATATATGTCTACATAAATGATATAACTATCTTTTCAAAACATTTAAAGTTGAAGAATTTGAGCAGGGAGTTTACACATAATTGAAAAACATGGCAAGTGGTCTATGAGATATAAAAAGTTTGGGAACATATGGTATATTCTTTATATAGAATCTGTGGGTACAATACATACCTACGCAACACCAACTCTTTGAAATGACTAAATTGAGTTTGACGAAACAATTACAGGCGAACAGAGAATGTTTTAAGAGTATTCTTCTATCGATCCAAGACTATTACGTTTTTACGTAGAGCCAAGCGATAATAATAAAATTGAGCAAAGGCAACTTAATTTGTTAAAGGGTTTATATAGGAGGATAAGTAATAATGGCAAAACCATTAATAAAAAAGTAATTCCACAATTAAATTCAAATAAAATGTGATTTTATTAAACAAAAGTATTTTTATGACAACACCGTTACCATTTGGCTTGTAATAAAAACGACTACAAGTTTTCAAAAAAAAATCTGAGGGCAATATTTATTTAAATCATTGAATAATTTTTAATTGAGCAGCCGCCATATTGGCCTTGGCTACTGCCGATCGCCTTTTACTCTACCCCTACACCACGGCCACGCGCCGGCTGTAATGCGACATGCGATAAATAGACTTAAAAGTGTTGGAAAAAATCTCATTTTAAAAGTGTAACATTTCATTTTACCTTTATGCCAATATATAGGATGAGAAGCGAAAGTAAGAAAAGGAACGTCATGGCTAAATGGATTCCATGCAGTTTTTAGCGGCAACGGTTCTCCTTTGTTCCACATCAAACGAATTCCTCGGAGGTTACGCTCTCTGAAATCAATTGTTGTATTAAACAAATATTTTTACCAACAAGACACTAACAAATATTTAAATGACGCCTTACTAATATTTAAAGAAATCTACAGATTAAAAAACTCTATACAGTATGTGAGAAAATTATCTGTATTGAGGACTCCATTTGCGATGTACTATTGCTCTATCCTATATAATTTTTTAAAGTTTCACATCAAAAGCTTTTAGGTTTTATTTACACATAAGCGGCAAGTAATTTTACATTGTTCGGCTGATTAAATAAGCAAAGCCGTATCTGTAATATATGTATTTTTTAACTGTATTTCAGCCAAAAAATTATTATAAACATTGCATAAAAAGTGTATCATGCAAATCAAGAAATGTAATTAAACTTTTTAAAGTCTTATAAGTAATAACAATTAATTTGATGTCAAGTGATTCATGCAAGTAATGAAAAATTATTTAAATTTTGAAATGGCTTTATTTTATTTAATGCATAAGAGAATAAATGTGATGAGTTATAATGTATGATGGAAGAAGTTAGAACGTGAAGGAGTTTCTAGAATGAATAATATTTGATACAAACTAATATATAATACTTTGTATACTATATATACACTATACACTCAATTAACTTTACCCCACCACTTTTCGTGCCACAAGAGGGTTGCTGAATGTGGTTAATAACTCTGCTGACATGGTGCTTTTTGCAGACGATACTTCTCTAATATTTAAAGTGAAAAGGATAGATTCAGAGGTCGGGCATCTGAATAATACTTTAAGTGAAATTTGTCATTGGTTTGCGTTAAATAACCTATTGCTAAATGCAGATAAAACGAAATGTATAAGATTTACATTACCCAATGTTAGACAGGTTGATAGTAGAATCAAGATCGAAGGGAATTTAGTAGGGTTAGTTGACAATACTGTATTCTTGGGAATTACATTAGATTCTAAATTACAATGGGGCCCTCACATTAAAAAACTGGCGAGCAGATTAAGTTCCGCTGCATTCGCAATACGTAAGATTCGCCAGCTTACAGATATTGCCACTGCTAGGTTAGTTTACTTCGCTTACTTCCATAGCTTAATGTCTTATGGCATTCTGCTATGGGGTACGGCTGCTGAGGTAGACACGATATTTTTATTACAAAAACGGGCAGTTCGGGCAATATATAATATGGGACCTCGCGAATCATTAAAAACGAAATTCCAGGAATTCGGTATCTTAACACTGCCCTCCCAATACATTCTTGATAATTTAATGTATGTCCGGAAAAACTTTGAGAAACTGAATTTAGTTAAAGACCGGCATAATCTAAATACTAGAAACTGTAATAAACTGGTGGTCCCATGTTTCAGACTTAGCAAAACCAGTAATAGTTTTTTAGGTAATAGTGTTAGGTTCTACAATAAAGTCCCAAAGCATGTTACCGATTTGCCGGACTGTAAATTTAAGCGCCATGTCAAACGGGTTTTAGTTTCAAAAGGATATTATAGAGTGGATCAGTATGTGAATGATAGTGATGTCTGGAATTGACTCCTCTCTGTGCATCCACTAAAAGCATTGTTGTATAATGTATTAGAAATATATGTTAAAAAAAAATGTACCCGATCGAGTTTCTTGCCGGTTTTTCTCGATGACTGGGTTGTTTTCCGAACCGGTAGTAGTCTTTGACGTTCATAAGTGCCTTATTAGGGCCTAAACTGAATAAAGTATTTTTGATTTGATTTGATTTGATCAGAATTTAAAAGCCCTTCATAAGAAGTAACAGTTACATACAAATATCTTTTAATTGCAATTACTTTATTTATACGTGATAAAAATGAAACTTTTGGACCATATTGCAATCAACAAACTAATACTCATTTTAACAAATGTAATTGAAATAATTATTATAAAAAGGTAAAGTGTGTTTATTTGTAGAAGGTAATCTCTTGAAGTATTACTGATGTATTTCTAGATTATTTTTCACTTGAAAAAATTTACTTTATCCTAGAGTGACAAAGAAAACAATTTATTACCACTATTCTATTATAATTAACGCCTATAAACTCAGGGAGGCTGCTAGCAAAAAATGACAAATTTACTACTGAAAATGAAAATGTAAAGGTACTAACTATATGGACAACTGAATATATCTGTCTCTCTTACTCATAAGTTGTATTATGTTAAAAAAAAAGGATGCGATCAAGACTACATTATTATGTCCATGAATCATGAACTAGAGTAGAATTAACTCCTTTGAACGTATGTTGAATTTGTCACTAGATACATAGCTGTTATATAAAATTAAAAAGCTAACATAAGAAGCTAGCGACCACAGAGCATGACGTCGATGCGAGCAACTACAGCAACTTAAAATGTACCTAGGTTCAAAATACTTGGGATCGAACAGTCTACTGTCCGCGCTGTCACCCTCTCCCTCGGCGCTGGGTCGCCGGCAGAGCCTGTCTACCACACAGTCCTTCACCACAGAGGTCACTCCGGTCGCTATGCCATTTATGCGACTGCATTTGGATTATACATGTTAATTATACCAACTAATTTATCGGAATACGCGTACATTTACTAATTTGGTACTTACATATTAACGCCACCTAAATGCTTTGCTGTCTTTATTTAAATTGGTTATACTCAGGGATGGTCCCATATGAATTTGAAGAAAATATTCAACCCCTAAGGGGGCGAATTATTGTTATTTGATTTTCGCCCACTTCATGTCTACATTTCAATAATTTTATTTGAATTACTGGTGTCCTTCAAATTAGAAAAAAATCCCAACCTTAAGGGTAGAAAATAAAGGGATGACCAATGAATAAATGAGTAATTAAATTTCCATAAGCTAATTTTAATAAAAGCTTGGCACACCTGTTCTTGCAACAGGAATAGAACGTATGATGCCTCAATCCTAATCATGCAGATAGAGACAATGGAATGGAACTCCTCAGTGGCTTACAGCAGCTATCCAGTATTGGGTACATATGACTCATTTTGACAAGGACTTACATCTGGGATTTTGACTGTTGGGGCATTTTTCATGAAGTGGACAATGAAAAAAAAGAAAGAGGAGGTTCTGAAATTCGTTCACATTCAGTCTAATTAGGATTTCCGAAACAAAGACGGCGCGAGACAGCTGCGCCAGTGGTCGGCGAGCGCATTTCTGTGGCGTTAATATGTAAAATGCCACTAATTTAAATTGTTAACAGTATTTGCTGTTTGTGAATTTTGAATTTTGAAAATATCATGAGGAAACCTGAACTTGAGAAATGTTTTTGTAGTACCCTCATATGTGGGAAAAATTTCCCCGAGTTTGAAATGGAATTATGCTTATACCTTCCTTAGGCGTTGATGTGTTAATAAAAAGTCTTATAAATGAAATAATGCTTTTTTGTGTGTGTATATGTTTGTATGAGATGAATTATGTATGAGTGGTCATACATTATTACTTTGATAATATATTTTCAAGTACATCTTCATTATAAATATTCTTGTGGTAAAAAAATATCCAATAAACTTTTAGAGATTAATGATAAAACTTAATCTTTCAAATTATTACTTACGGTACTAATGAAGATGGTGGATAAACAAGTTCTCCGATAACAATAGTATCCAGATCATCTAGATAAGTCTTCTTGAAATCAAGCTGTTTCATTGCTATGAAATCATACTTTATGGTCATCACTAGCCTTGATGTGAGCAATACAATTCTTTCCTTTTCATTATCCCACAAAGTTATTCTGAAAACAAAATAAGTTAATACTATAAGGATAAATTTGAACTTGTTTTTGATAGATCTCCACTTCAAGACTGCCACCAAAGTTTTTAAATTGTGTATAGTCTACTATCGAGTGAATAATAATCTTGTAATAATTACTTATAAAATATAAAAGATATATATGTAAGTGATAATAGTAATAACATTATCCTGTCAGAAACTGAATATAATGCAGTGTGTTTATCTAGGGATCTACGATATACTAAGACAACATTTAATAACTATAATAGGTATTTCATTCAATCCCTAGGTATTATAAAGGTAATGTTTCTTTATCTCCCTATCCATTGATTCTGTGCTTTAACTTCAAAACCACTAAATCTATTTACATTATACAATATTTTGTCTAAACTATGAAACATTATCTGGTATAATGCAGTAAACAATTGTTAAAATTGTAATTACTAAAAAATGTATGGTACTAAAACTCTTACTACTTACTTATTAACTCTTATTACTTACTCTCAATTTTTTATAAATTAGCCAAACAGAGACATGGGCACTATTTGTTTATTGATAAATGTAATTAAAGTAAAAATTGATTTGCAATAAACAGAAGGCAACTATGAAAAAGGAATATATACATACTCTGTTAATAGCCAAGAGCCCAAATACTCTCCATCTTCAGGAAACAGTAAAGCAGTGATACACTCTTGTAATGCAGTCTCTGTAACTCCTTTTCGGAATGTGAAGAAGTCTTTGATATTCTCTTTATTGAACGGTACATCATAACGTGGGTAAACAGTTCTCACAGACTCTGTAGGAGTTTCTGCTGTATGGGGCTGTTCTACTCTGGCATCTGAAGTACCAAAAGGTAAACTTATTTTATTTTTATAGCTTTTCCAATACATATAGTACACCTATCTTATAAGAATTAGAAATAATATTTGCTTTTACTAATGTCATCATACTTGAGTTTTTTTTTAAATTTGATATATATAGCTAAATCCAATTTTAGCAGTTCCTAATATTTTAGTTATTTTTGTACACATAAAATATGAAGATCATACAAAAAAAACCTTATTGCACATATAAGTGTGTTATATTCTTTTTAGCAGGTGCACACAGAGCAATGTTATTTCCATAGATCACCATCATTCACATATTGACGTACCCTAAAATAATAGCATCTATACATTAAAATCTGCTTGACATGGTGAACACATTATGTGGCGAACTGGTAATCAACTCTAGAACTTTCTTGTAAAATCTAACACTTTTACCTAAAGAAAAAATTACTGATCTTACTGAACCTGAAACATGGGATGATAAAGTTGATAGAAAGAAAGACCAATGAGTTCGGAACACACTAGACACTAAAGATTGCCCGCACTAATGAAAACAGGGCTGTATATCATATTTATAACGTGTTTCAACTGTTATAGCAATTATAGATAAGAATCGTAAATAATCAATCATAAAGGTCAGTATAAGTCTTACCAGCAAACGAAGATGTTGAGGAGGTAAGGGAGTCAGTACCAGACAACACCGAAGGGTTTATATTTGTTTGCGACTTCTTCCTCGAAACATTTCGAGTCGTATTATTGCTGTTATTCTCAGTGTTATCTCCGGGAACGTTTTCGGTAGATAGTTGTAACGTACCACCGCGAAACTCGACATCATCATCATTTAAATCACTCATCGTTGATTATGAAATTTTTGATATAATGATATTTTATGCCATTTATTTTCTTTTTTGCTATACGTAAAACTGGAATCGACAATCGACCGACAGAAATATAAGGATGTACACGATACATCGATGTTTTAAAACATCAATATATCGTATATAAACATCGATGTTTTAACATCAGAGTGGAAACTTCTAACATCGACGATGCAGCATTCTGTAAGAACGATGTTTCGTCATATTATGTAGCGACATTTATTGTATTCGCTTCCTCAGTCACACGTAATGATGAAAATGATATTTAAATGTTTAAAAAAAAAAGAAATTCAAAATTATCGTTTTTAAATTCTACTTCATGAAATAATAATTACTTCTCGTTTTTAATGTACCTCTTCATCATATTATACATCATGTATTCGTTTCATATCTTTTCTAAAATATCGACGAAACACAGACATATCGTTTATAAACATCGATGTTTTGTTATTGAAAATATCGACGTTATGATATCGATGTTATTGTGAACGATGTGCGTCCCAACACAAGTAACAAACGCCCAGTGTTGCAAGTCGTACAAGTTTTAAAATATAACATGGAAAGTTCACAATTACATTAAAATACATGTCATTTGACAGGTGACGAGAACAACTTTATAAGATTACAGCTGGTGTATACCCAGTTTGTGTCCCTATTAGGTAGGAGCAAGGCGGTCACCTTCCGCCGGGCGAACCGTTATGGTGGTTATACAAGGTGATTAGCATAGAACGATCCCTTGACGCCCCAACAATACGATCTGTCGGTACACCATGAGGTTTTAGTTCGTGAGAGTCAGATATAACCCACCCTCTCCCTCGAAATTGTGGCGTATCCAAAATGGATTTACCTACATTAATTTAAAAACTAAGTATGTATCCTTTTATATGACATCGCATTTGTTTTTTAGCTTTTCAAGGATCAGAATAATGTTTTTAATTTATTTCAGAAATAAACTAATACTACAGCACAAAATATCAGAATACGTTCCGCCAAAGAGCAAAAGGGCCCTTTTGATCAAAAATAATATTAAAAGTACACAAGTATGTACGTATGTATTATGTTCGGAACACTGCAAATACAATTTGTAAACTCTTAGAGCTGTCAAATTATTTTATAGAGGGTAAACTGTAAAGGTAAGGAGGTCTTATATGGACACAGAATAATATTACTCCACCGGAGGGACAGATTGAAAAAGTGTTCAGCTCTAAGCAAAAATAATAGTCCTAAAACCCTCCAAAATGGCGCTAGCATAGGCAAAGGATATAGTTATTCCGAAAATATAACTGCTGTCGAGAAACGTAGAAAGTGATGGTTTTTTTTTTCTCGAACTGACTA
>MU161709.1:8887-36718 GCA_015888305.1 Antheraea pernyi
CGGGGTAGTACCACCTTCTCACAGAAAACCGACGTGAAGTAACAGTGCTTGCATTGTTGCGTTTCGTTCGGTCAGTGAGAACGCCGGATACCCATCTTCCCTCCCCTCCTCTCTTCCCCACTCCCCCTTCTCCCAAACTCAGGCTGGCTATGGACGGTGGTGATCACTTAACATCAAGTGACCCATCTGTTCGTTTGCCTACTATGTAATAAAAAAAAAAGATGAAAAAATAATTACAAGCTATAGAAATACTTTTAATTATATTGCAATTCCAATTTCATTTCAAATCGAATCGTAGTGAAAGCAATTGAAAAAAGTTTTTCAATAAAAGTAATGAAAAACCACAGTTTAAGAGCTCTTCCAATCAACGAATGGTACACTTGCTGTATTTGGATCGTAAACAAGTTTATTCGAAAAATTGTTTTTTAATAATTTCTCATGTTTTTACTATATGAACGTATTGGAGATATCTCAACTAATATTATAAATGGGAATGTGTGTTTGGTTCTTACGCTTTCACCTTTTAACTACTCAATCAATTATCATACAAATAGCTAATACCGGCGACCTCGTTTCGATTTATTAACTCAAATGTCTTGTTACATCTAAAAGGGATTAGGCAGCGTTTTCGACGAAAGCGCCCAGGCGGGTTGACTTTTTCCGACATTGTCAACATTTATCGTTATATTTCAACCAGTTTACATAAAAATGTCGCCAATTTATATCTAAACCTTCCTCGTTAATCACTCTATCTATTAATGGAAACCGCACGAAAATTTGCTAAGTAGTTTTTGAGTTTCTCGTGAATAAATGGACAAACAGACGCGGTGGAGGACTTTGTTTTTAATATGTTTTGCGCCTACGTTGTCAGATATACAGAAAAGAACATTGTATTTTACATTCATATATAAAAAAAAGTACTGTTACGGAGGAATAGCGCTATTTTTCTTTATTTTCGCTTCCTTCCATTTAATTATTCCTCTCGAACACCTGTTCCATTTTCATTACATTTTAATAAGTATTTTTCCTTGTGCAAAGTATACAGAATTCTCACCTTTAAATTTCTGAATAAATCAGCATATATTTTTAACTACGGATCCCACGAATTATAAATTCTAATTATTTATAAACACGATTTATTTATTCGAAGGTTAGGCCACCCTCTCGGCGGAGAGAGTGGGTTATGTCCGACTCACACGGACTAAAACCCCACGGTGTACCGTCCGCCGCATGCTAGGGGCGACCAGGGATCGAACCTGCTGTCTTCCTGAGAAACCGCCCCTGCGGCAGCCTGGCGAGTAAACGCCAGGCTTCGTCCTACTATAGAGAGACTACTGGGTACACAACCAGTCGTCTCCCCTCGTCAGCCTCACCTGTGCAATGAGGAGATGGGTCCCCCGACCCATCTCCTCAGGCTCGGCTCGATACTGTCACTGTTACCTTTTTTTACATGGGGAAAACCCTTCGGATATCCACCCTAGCCGGGCAGCTCAGGGTGGGATATGTCCGACTTGCACGGACCAAAACCCCATGCAATCACCTATTTGCATCACTACAACTCAACTATCTAACAACTATGCAATCAACTATCACTGTTACCTAACCTAACTACTTAACTATAACCTATACAAAATATACTCATGTTCATTGGCTTTATGGAATACATGTACGTTCATGTCATCAACATGATTTTATATTATTCCCAAATGAATAATACTCATCGTGGAATTAGAACGAGTGGATCATTTATATAATTTTATGACAAATATGTTAATCGGTTTATTTAAGAAATTTCAAAAGTTGATCCATATTTAATTAAATATTAACAGGGTTATGATGAATTAACTACGGTGGAGATAAATGACACAGAAGCAGCGAACGCCGTCACCGTTTCATTACCCTTTGCGATAATACTGGCTGAAATATTAACATTTCAATATCGTCTTAAAATACGCATTTTAATTAAATATTACATAATTTTCTAAAATGTAATTAATATATTCATTATATTCATCAGAATTTATTTTGTAATTGAGAAATATACATGAGAAAATGCCATTAACATTTTGACTGCCACGTTGGTCATATATGGCCGGCCACGGTTTTTCTTGTAACGCCACGGTCGGTACTGGTGTCAGGAGCGCTACGCTTTACGTAAATGTAAAAATATATAAAAATTTGTAGGTGGTACAAACACGCTGAAGCTGTTACTGGTTTCAGCATGAATGGGTTAGTTTGCCCGGAGTACTACCACCCTCTCACAGAACACCGACGTGAAGTAATAGTGCTTGCATTGTTGCATTTTGTTCGGTCAGTGACCTCCACTCTCCTCTCCCTCCCATTCCTCCCAAGCGACTCCCCTGGTGTTGTTAGGGTCTATGGACAGTGGTGATCACTTAACATCAGGTAACCCAACTGTTCGTTTGCCTCTTATGACATCAAAAAAATCATCTATGGCGCCTTAAAACAAGCATGTAATTACGGCGTGGGAGTAAGAGTGTTAAAATAATATAGATATTGATAAGCAATTTACAGATGATTTAAGAGTAGTGTTACATTTCCTTTTTAGCCGATATAGAACTGATAATTAAATAGGCACATAACACAAAAGAATTTTATGCAGAGGGGTCGAACGAGCAAGTGCGACCGACCACTTAATAGTTTAAATTAACTAATTAATTGATTATACTATATCGTCCCCTTTCCATATAAACCTCGTAACTACATTTTTTCTCTAAATTGAATTAATTAGTGGATAACATTCTTGAACAGTTCAATTATGTAAAACAGAACGTCAAATGTTCGAAAATACTTTTACAAACTTTAACATTTTTGTAAAACCGTGTTTTTGCGGTTACGAGATTTACACAGAATAAGGCCGATAAATATTTGAACAAATAAAAACGACTACATCAGTAAGAAATTTAAGTTACAAATAGTACATTAAACAAGATAAAGAATATTTGCTTTAAAAAATGAAAGTCATCGTATCTCGTGAAATTTGTTGTTATCTAACATAATGTTCAAGATTCTTCCATTACTTTCTTTATTCAAGCGGACATTAAATAAGGATCTTACCATCCGACGTTTCATCTCCGGTTTCCGAGTTTGATTTTCGCGTTCTGAAGAATATTTCTATTAACGTTATAACTAAATAAATAATGAACTACAACGTCGTTACGAGGAATATAAAAACAATTTTTGGTATAATGTATACTTTTAATATATAAAGCTGGGAAGTTTTTTTGGTTGAACGCGCTAATCTTAGGCTCTAGAAGTCCGATTAAAAAAATAATTAAGTGTTAAGTAGCTCATTTATCGAGGAAGGATATAGGCTATTATATCACTATGCTAAGATTAACAGGAGCGGAGCACCAATAAAGAATATTTCAGTCTTTTTTTTTGTTTTGAGAACTGCCGCTGCGTGTTATCCCAAAGTGACTATTCCACGCGAGCAACCAGAATAGGGCCCCCTCGGCAGTGGGTTAAGCTTGGAGCCCTTGAGTACGCTGCTCGCGCGATACAGTGACACGAAATCTTATATCACTGCGACAATATTACACATATCACCTCCACACACGTGCACGCATACACGCTTGCACATGCAAGTGGAAGAGTTTTATTTTTTCCCTTATCAAACTGAAATAGTTAAAATTATCCGATACGAAATATATATAAGAGTTGTTGAAGTATGTATGCTTGGTACACATATATGTTTCAACTACAATGCCACAATGCCGGTATTCATCGACTTATAAGATTATCACGTCAAGGATAAACAAATCAAAGTTTTTCTAAGTTTTTACGGACATATATTAAATTATCAAAACGTACGTTACATACTACAATGATACAGAGATTCAACTTTTATACCCTTACCTTAATCACAATGGAAATTAGTTTGTAGTTAGTTGAAGACGGAAAACAGATAAAAACCAACGCGTGCATAACTACGGGCACACCTTTTATATGCATGTATGCGAATGTAGTTAAAACACCTCTGTTCGTTCTATACTAACCCGGGCCAAGAGAACACGATGAACACCTGTACGGTCCCATTAATCCGAATGGGGATGTAAATTTATGTGCGGAAATAACACAGAGGGTTCGTTCTCTTTATGTGGGCCGTAAATAGCGCCCGTGTCGAACATTCATTTGTGTTTGCATCGGTACTACTATCTCGAATCAGATAGACTTACCTTTTGACTTCAACCTGTATTGATGTCGGGGGACTATTATAAACTGTCTTTAAGAACGTATTTTAAGGGGGTTTCGGCTGAGTGCCCTACTCGGCTGAGTGCCCTAAGCGCTCGGCCTTAGTAGTCCGGTGAAGCTGTAAAGACCTTGCCAGGTCAATAGCATAGTCAGTTCGAAAAAAAAAAAAAAAAAGTATTTAAAGGTGGTTCATTAAACACATATTAAATTCTTAAACGATTTTTGTTTGTCATTTGTGATTGTTCAGCGGTTTAACATAAAATTTAAGTGGGTATGTGCCTGCGACCACACGATAGAAGTGAAAACTTATAAACAATTATATACGCGCTAGAAATTCCACAATGATTATATAAAAAATATTTTATTACTAACTTAAACACACGACTTTGTCTACGTTATTTATTATCTTAATGTTATATTTTATGTTCAGAGGAAAGAAACATAATAAATTGAAAGCAAAACTTTGTTTGCATTTCCTTGTAAGCAATGTTGACCTATTTAACAGAATATTTAGATTATTGATCTACACGGTTTGTGGATATAACATTATTACTTGAGTCACTGAACTGTTCACATCTCTGCAGATATTCAGAAACTATATTCAAATTTTTGTTTAATTATTATAAACTAGCCTCTACCCGCGACTTTGTTCGCGTAGAATAGTTACTTTGGGCTAACGTTAACACGCAACGGAAGCTCTCAAGAGGAAAAAACCCCGGTTTTGAAATATCCTTCGTCGGTGCTCCGCCCCTATTTATCTAAGCGTGATGATATATAGCTTATAACCTTCCTCGGTAAATGAGCTATATAATACTGAAAGAATTTGTCAGATGGGACCAGTAGTTCCTGAGATTACTCCCTACATCGTCACAAACTCACAAACTTTATCTCTTCATAATATTAGGTCTTTACCTATGAAATTGCCGTTTTGTATGAAAAAATTTAAACGATTTTTTTTTCATGTATTTATTATATTTATATTAATCGCAGTAATCACCTATGCAATCAATGCATCTTTGAAAGAAATCAGCTGGACGGGACACAACAAAATTCTTCAAAGGCATTTTGTACTGCCTCTCGGGTATTGAATTTTTTTCCCGCCAAGGCGTTATCCAAATTCTGGAAAAAGTAGTAGTCTGTAGGTGCAAGGTCTGGTGAGTAGGGCGGTTAACGGAGAACTTCCAACCCCAGTTCTTGCAACCGTGGAGACCGTCTGCTGTGCAGTATGAGGTCGCGCGTTGTCGTGCAGGAGCAGCGGAGACGAGCGATTGACCAATGCTGGTTGGATATGTGCCAGGTTCTCCATCATTGTATTCAGTTCTTCACAGTACACATCTGCAGTAATGGTCACCCCGTTTGGTAAGAAGCTGTGATGAATCACACCGGCGCTAGACCACGAAACAGTGACCATCACTTTTCTAGCGGTAAGTTTTCGTTTAGGCCATTGTTTAAGTGCTGAACCAGGATCCAACCAACTTGCTGAGTGCTTGTGGTTATCAAACAGAATCAATTTTTCATCGCAGGTAACAATGCGGTTCAAAATTCCTTCATTTGTGTGCCTGTTGAGCAGTGCAAGGCACGTCTCGACGCGTACTTCGCGCTGGCAATCATTGAGTTCGTGGGGCACCCATTTGTCAAGCTTTTTTACCTTGCCAATTTGATGCAAATGGACCAATATTGTTTTGACGCTAACGTCGAAAGCTGCTGCTAATTCAGCCGTAGATTGTGTATCATCAGCTTCCACAATCGCCTTTAATTCGTCATTGTCGACCAAAGTCTTCGGACGACCGCGAGGTTCATTTTTCAGGTAGAAATTCCCAGAACGGAAGCGAGCAAACAATCACCTTGGATAGCCGCCCCAAGGGTCCGCCCGGCGGAATGTGGCCGCCGGTCTCCTACATAATAGGAAGACAGACTAGGTACACACCAGCTAACTCCCCTCGTCAGCTGGACCTGTGCAATGAGGAGATGGGCCCCCCAGCCCATCCACTCTGGTCCGGCTACGGTGGCGGGAGAAGTTGAGCAAATCGCCACCTCCTCTCATCGGTCCTCTGTTGGCGGAGAGGGCCACTTAAAGGATCCACCTTGCGAGCCCTCTCCGCCGCCTCCTTCTGCGACCCTACTAGGGTAGGATAAGGGTAAGAAGATGATGATAACTATTTAATGTATACAGGTTGTCGGCCGAGAGTCCGTATTGGCGGGCAATGGAGCACATGAAATGAGATGTGGACGTCGACTTGTGTCTGGGACTAAAACATCACGGTGTACCGTCCGACCGTATTGTTGGGGCGGCAAGGGATCGAACGGCGGAAGGTGGCCGCCGGGCTTCATCCTAATAGGGAGACAAACTGGGTACACACTAGCTGCCTCCCCTCGCCCACCGGACCCGTGCAATGAGGAGATGGGCCCCCCGGCCCAACCCTCAGGTCCGGCTACGGTGGTGGGAGGAGAAGGGCAAATCGCCGCCTCCTCCCTCCGGCCCTCTGTTGGCGGAGAAGGCCACTCAGAGGGTCATCTTCACGGACCCTCTCCGCCGCCTCCTTCTGCGAGATCACGTCCTCGCAGAAGGTGAGCATGGCCGAAACCACACTCGGCAACGAAAAATCCAGCCCTACCGTCGCAGTCAGAATGCGGTGCTGTCCCTCCCACGCAGCACACTCAGACAGGGTGTGCTGCGCGGTATCCTCCACAGCGCCGCATTCATGGCATGCGGCGGTTGACTCCCTACGAGCGATCTGGTGCAAATACCACCCGAAGCAACCATGCCCGGTGAGTACCTGCACCAGTCTGAACGACAGGGAGCCCCAACGTCTCCCTATCCAATCCGGCAGGACCGGGCGGACGGCGTCAATAATGTAACGCCCATACAGCTCGTCCGCCAGGTCCCGCCTCCATCGTTCTTTCGCCCCCTCCCGGCCCTCCCTTCTCTTGGCCTCAAGCTCCCAGGGCAGGAAGCCGGCGAGCCCGTTTTGGATGACTTGACTGTTTGCAATCTCAAAATAACATTCGTCTACTAAACGGATCTGAAAGAATAAACGGTTTTTATAATAAAAAAAGTTTTTTTATTTTTAAATCTTTGTCAATCAGTCTGTCTGATATTGACTGGCAGATAGCTGATATTATATTGATATTGATTTAAGCTTCATTTTACAAAAGAAGAATAGAGTTTCACGCAAATATAATAAACTAAATAAACCGTGTCTAGAAACGCTAATCTACATTGTACAACATTTTTTGCAAAATTCCGCCCGGGCGAAGTTATTAGACTCTCAATAAATACGTATTTCTTTAATGTTGTCTATATCAAAGTCAATATGAATTTGACGTTTAATTTTTGTAAAGAAATTGAAAGCTATTTGATAATATAAAATTTCTACTTTGTAATTTGAGTAAACTAATTTTCAAACGACTAAACTTTATTAACAAGAGCTCGCAGCGGGATTAACTAGAAATTAGTTGTAACAAAATTCTCTTTAAACAATCTTCTTTTATGTTGTACTTAATATAATTAGGTTGATAATTTCTGTTAAGTACCTATTTTAGATTTAAGTACGCTTGCTCTCACTGTGCAACTTGAGGCAATAATTTTTAAGCAGATTAAATGATTAATTTATTCTAATTTTCACAGAATATATAAGATAATCCATAAATTATAGTTACTGTCTAGTCCATGTACTAAAGCATACATCGATACGTTAATAAATACACGCAATAATTGTAGTGCTTATTTTTTTATATATATAATTTGATTATAGTTGCCCGCGACGTTGTCTGCGATTGCATTTCTACAAAGCACTAACCTCTGCCCGCGACTTCGTTCGCGTGGAATAGTTTGGGCTAACGATAACACGAAGCGGAGGCTCCCAAGAGCAAAAAAAGATTTTGAAACATTCTTCATTGGTGTTACGCTCCTAGTGGTATTAGCGTGATGATAGCCTATAGGATATAACCTTCCTCAATAACTAAGCTATATAACACTGAAATATTTTTTTTAATCGGACCAGTAGTTCCTGAGATCACCCATAGAACGTCACAAACTCACAAATACACAAACTTTACATCTTTATAATATTAGTATAGATTACATTTGCGTGTGACTCTATGTTTTTAAATAAAAATAAGTTACTTCTTATAACATCAGCTACTAACTAATGAAAGGTCCGTCAAAATTGACCTAACCATTTTGGAGATTAGCCGGAACAAAACATGGATAGACAGATAAAAAACTTTAAGAATTGATTTTGTGTTATACATACCGTATATTTTTTAATAATAATAATTCAGTTAAAATCTATTGTTTTGACATTACAAACAGACACTTCTATCTTATTTATTTGAATGGGTCGTTCAATCGTTCTTACAAAGTCATTTAGTTTGTCTTTATTATATTTTAATCTGGATTCAGCATAAGTCTGACATTGGCAAAACTAAAGGACAATCAGTTGACACATCTGGGGTTATAAATCTCACTTAGGTCGATGCGGACGATACTAAAACCTTGAGCCCGTTCGAAAAAGAAAAGAAAATGTTTTAGCATTTAATCAATGTTTATTCCTTAAAAATATGACTTTTTATACATCTTAAATTAATAATGTCTTATATTTTTTTCAGTTTCATAGGAAATGAAGTAACACTAAGAAATATCGCTAAAATTATTGAATGTATCTATGCATAGTATAGTTTAAAATGTTTCTTGATGCAGTGTTAGTAAGCTGTATTACTGAGCGAAGAGGTTGCGAGTATGGTACCGACGTATTACTAATATTACAAAGAGTTTTTGTTTGTTATGCTTTCACTACTAAACTGACCAACATTTGCATGTTTTTAAAGGTACAAAAAAGGACAGGGCAATATACCTGTCATCCAAACAAAATCTAATAATATTTTCGAGATATAGATTAAATCAAATAAGCATAATTTATAGTCTAGTGCCTAAATATTCTATATGGGTATGGTACAGTATATAGTATGCCTGTATGGTTAAAGAGTAGCTAAATTCACAGAGGTTACTGAGTCCTCGTTTCTGGTTCTAAATCAATTTAAAAAATAGGTGCATTTCACCTAATTATCTAGAAAAATACAAAAATTATATTCAATACTTTGTTAAAGCAGGTGGTAGGACGGTGCCAGTGACCGTCGAGCCTTGTTCAGTGAAGAGTGAAAAAACGTGGATTCAACGACAAACCAACAAAAGATCATTTTCTGAAGTATGCACAAAAAAAAGCGTTAATTGTCCGTATTATTATCGAAGGTTATTAACGGGTCACCCCTTGCAGCTTTCGACACTAGTCATTACATCTAGGTTTATTCCGTTTGTACCCATAATTTTAAAAGAAACTTTAAAGAAAACTTTTAAGAAAACTTTTAAGAAACTTTTTTTTTTAAAGAAAAAGAATTTTTAAGAATAAACTTTAACTAAGGTTCTCTTTGTTGCTTATTAGTATATATTTTGCTATTAATATTTTATATGTTAAATGTGACCATGAGCTATCACACGATTGAATGTTGTTACCCTTTAAACAGTCACCTGGTATATTAGAAGCAATTTTGGAACTAAATGGTCGCCTCTGAAATTCTTTCTTCGTATTTATAATTATTAGAGTCATTGTTGTAACTCCTTATATGAAGGAATATTAATAACTACCTTATTTAGTATACATATAAATAAAATGATAAATATCTGTCGTTTGCGCGCATAAATAGAAAAAGAAAAAAAAATGTTTAATGTTAATGTTTATTACGTCATCACGTTTTAATTACTCAATCAATAATCATGATATTTTCGATATACATTGTCAGCATTTCCAAAAACAACATAGGGTTCCTTCTGTTAGAAAAAAAGGACTGTTCCATAGGGATTGGCTACATAAAAGCAAGCGAAGTGAGTTATTTATAATGTCAACCATCGATTTAGCAAATTGATGGTTATAAAACAGTACCACCTATTTCAATAGCTTTACAGAATAGAAGAAAAGCATGAGTGAATTCATAGAAGATTAAATGAATTCACGAATTTCTATAACGAATAATTTAGAATATTTAGAATGTTTGATACGAACGATTTGGCTGTTTGCGCATAATAGAATTTCACCACATTTTGATCTAAATTTAAATCAAGACGTTTCAAAATTTAAAGAGATAATATTCGTAAAAGTCCTAATATTCAAATTTCGTTTCATAAATACACGAACGAGTAGTTAGATCTAACTAGTACTCTGAACGTGGGCCAAAAATATCTATAAAACTTACAACATTTTTAACGCACTAACCTTCGATACTGCCAATTGGATTTGAAAAGTTATTTCTACATATTGGGAAAGATATTACGTTGAACTACATCACATTAGACGGTCTTCAAGAGTAGAGGTACTATCATAAAAAGTGAAAGATTTAACGCTTAGCAGAGACAAAGAAATACTGGCTGAGTGACACGCTCGGGCTATAGATTTATCGAAGGTTTTTAAAATTAAAACTATTAATTGACTGACTTAAATTACAAGTCCAGCTATTGCAGAATATAAAACACAAGCTTTTGTAATCAACAAGTAAAATAATTCCTAAAATATTATTACTTGTTAAATGTTTATAAATACTTAATCTATATTTCATGGTAACTTCTTACTTATGTAATTATCTGTTTTACAGCAGTTTGAACGAACTCGTAACGAAGCATAGCACAGGGTTGTCTCGGTTTTCTTAAGGTATTAACATATTTAAATAAGTATAAAGAAAAATCATATTATGGAGAACAAGGAATAAATTATTTATTTTTATTAATATTAAACCCTGGACGTTGTAGCTAAAATGATAGTAAGATTTAAATTAGAAGAGGGAAATAACCTTTTACAACCATAAATTTTAATTTTCAATTAATAATACTGATATACTAAACTAGGGAAAGCCTACCAGGATAATCGAACTATTGTTATAATATACCTAGATAAATAAATATCTTATATAGATACAGAATTGATAATCACGCTCGTCACAAGAAATCTGTGTCGTAGATGAATTTAGCCATAACCTTTCAGCGTAATAATAGTGCTTACTACTACTGTGCTACGAGATCTGTTAATACAATAAATTTGATAGAACAACAAACCGCAAAATTGCTTCTTTTACATTGAAAAACATAACCTGAAGTTACAACCTACGTTTCTATACACGAAATAATTATATACGGAGATGCTTGCTTTAAAATCATATGACTTGTCCTACATAGCCAATTATCTTCCTGGCATGAGTAAGTTCACTAACTCGTATTTAATTTTATAAAAACAATTACAAGGTCTACACTACTTAAATCTAATATTATCTATCAATTAAGGCTAATGTTAACTATTTATATTATACCTGATAACAAGGAGCGACAATTAATCTAAATAATTATACACTAAACTACACGCGCTAAGTCACGGCTGACTTGAATTACTAGTCTAACTTGATTACATTTCATTAGTCATTTGATTATACATTGCAATTAATTATATTACATTACATTGAAATCAATTGCATATATTCAAATTCTAGGTTGGCGGACAATATGTAAGTTTATCTCAAAAGAGTTAATAAATTATAATAAAATATATTAAGCATTCTTGCGCAAATCTTGTAGGAAATATCAATAAATCACGATTGTCTTGATTCAATTCACTGTTTTATACTTTATTAGCGGGCCCGGCGGTAGTTATCCCGCCTTAATAATAAAAAAAACCTCATGAATCACTTTATCTACTGGTGAAAACCGCATGAAAATCCGTTTGGAACCGTTTTGAAACTGGTTTACCTGTCTGAGAGTCAGGGTGTACCAGGTTGTCTCTCTTTAGTGCGGAAGGTCCATGATGACGTTGGAACGGCCGTCCGGGCGGCATGTGGAGTGCAATGAACAAGGAATCTTGTCGTCCCGTTATGGCGGTAAAGTACACCGTAAAAAAAGGTTTATCGGACATAGCTTCGATCGACGTATGTTCGAATTCTGCAATTAATAAAACTTGGTGAATGAAACTCTTATGATGATGCCATGTCACGGTGGTATGGCTTTTTCTTTAGCGTGCGTTAGCGGTAAAGAACTTCGTTGCAAAAAAGAACTCAATATAATAAGTCGATACGAAGGTTACATAATAAAGTAAGGAATATTTCCAAAGTAGGTACTTAATAAAAAAAAGTTCCACGAATTCTAAATCACATCGGAGTCTCGGCAATCTGTTTCCAATATAGAAATCCCGGAAGATCGATGACAGTTTAAGCCCTCCCGCGGTTGTAGTTAGGCCTCCGACGCAACGATACGGTATGCCAATTTACATTAATTCACCATATTTTCGTTCGTTACTCGTTTGCAGTAATTCGCGCATTATACAAACAGTCCCATGATAGCCGTGTCTGAACGTTGACCTATTTTCTTTTGTTACAAAGGCAATAACATTCTTTCCGATTTTAACGTAACTACAAAGTAAATAATTACAGTGTTTTGACTTTTGAAAGAAAGAAAGAAATACTTTATTGTTGGAACAACCATACAGTTAAAATAAATTACACAAACTAATAAGACAGAAAAAAAGCATTTCAAAATGGCAAAAATAAATGTCCAACAATTGACGAATCCATTCAGCAAAAATGTGCAATGTAGTAAGTACTGCAGCGCTGATTTTCAATGGGAGCCCATATGATGATAAACAGGTGTTCAGTCGGTAATATTTATGTTAATACAGAATTTAAACAAATAACACAGACACACATAACGTCACGGGTAGTCACACTAAAGTGATATAGCTACTGTAACCACAAATTTAGGATTAAACAAAACAAATATAAATTTAGAAGAAAAAAACCACACAAATAAACAAAGCTTACAATAGAACAGCGTGAATACATTATACGTCACTTTAATTACTGAGTTTGAAGTCGCAATAGATAATGCTTATATGAGAGTTTAAAGCTAAGTTTACTCTTTTTGGATCGACATGGCGATGGGATATTTTTTTAATATATACTATAGGAGGCAAACAAACAGGTGGGTCACCTGATGTTAAGTGATCACCACCGTCCATAGACACTTGCAACACCAGGGAATTTGCAAGTGCTTTACGAGCATGTGTTTGGGGGAGGAAGGGAAAGAGAGGAGGTGAGCCTCCAGCGCTCTCACTGACCAAACGATACGCAACAATGCAAGCACTGTTACTTCACGTCGGTTTTTTGTGAGAGGGTGGTACTACCCCGGGCGAGCCGACCCATTCAGTAGTAGCTTCAATGTGGCTCTACCACCTATAAGACAACGCTAACAACGAGTGGTGGCATATTGGAATGACCCTCTGAAGCGGTAGTTCTATGGAGAGGTATCAATAATGGATTAGTCATGGTGCGAGAACATGAAAGATATGGGTGCTTATCTTGTCTCCACTCTAACTTGTCATACACTTGTCTTTTGGTGGAAGGACTTTTTCTAAGTCCGCCAAGCTACGTACCTACCACCCTTAAGTTGAAAATCTGCTTCAAAGCACAGGTTGGTTTGCTCCGGCAGTTGCATTTGAGAGCCAGACCTTACTTAAATTAGTCTACTAATAGTACATACTCACATATGCATAATATAAGACGTTGTGATACAGTGAATTTTAACTAAAACTCCTTCAACTGCTATTCAAATAATCAGAAGAGTGAGAGATAACCTTATATAAAAGAAATTTGAATTTTATTAAGTATTTGAGACGAAGTATGACGCTTTTATGATTAGAAATCAAGAAAAATGTTATAAAATACTGAAGCATTATTCAATAGACGTGACTAATACTCGGCTTCGGCGTGTTATCTAACACGCTTACCGAAAATTGCTAGTTTTTAATCAAAAAATTATGATTAGAAAAAAAGTTTTTCAAAGAAAAACTACTCAAAGTTAATATCTACATATCATCGTGGCCAAACTTAGTATCGAAGGCCGTGTCGGTTTGAAGTGCTCATTATTTTTTCTACAGTCATGGTTTTTTATAGGATACATCTATATAATAGCTAATACTATTTATAATATATACTACAAGAAATTGCCCTCGACTTCGTCCTCCTTAAAGTGCAATATAAAACGGAATGTGGCGGACGGAATGGTGATGTCTGAAATTGACGGCCCTCGCTGTGCATTCGCCAAAAACTTATGTAACTATGTTAGTAAAAATATAAAACATAAACCAGATCGAGTTTCTTGCCGATTCTTCTCGATGATTGGGTTGTTTTCTAAACCGGTGGTTGTTTCGACGTACATAGGTGTCTTCTTAGGACTTTGATTCACAATAAAATACAGCTTAGCGCCTCACTTAACTTTATGAAAAAACCATTTATGTATGCTAACTTACAATGGATCGGCTCGCACGGGGTAGTCCCACCCTCTCATAGAAAACCGAAGTGAAGCACTACGCTTGCATTGTTGCGTTTCGTTCGGTCAGTGAGAGCGCCGGAGGCCCCTCTCCCCCTCCCTTCCTTTCCCCCAAACACGGTCTGGTAATGCACTTTCGACTCTCCTGGTGTTGTTAGTGTCTATGGACGATGGTGATCACTTATCATCAGGTGACCCACCTGTTCGTTTGCCTGCAATGACATAAAAAAAAGAAAAGAAAAAACTTTCTATCAAACAATGTTAGTGTTTATCGATCTCGGGTATAGCAAAATCCATTTTTATGTATATAGATGAGTGTTAGTCTATTTTTAATTCTATGGTTAAATTAACAAAGAATATTTTCAAACATTATGGAGGTTCTTTTTCTTTCCTGTTATAGTTATATAATGTTTTATATATACTTGAAAAGAGAAACAAAACTTCTAGTTTAATGTTCACGTGAAATACTATATAATAAATAAATACAAAGTATATTAAATAGTGGCATCCAATATAAAACTCATAGCAAACTTTGACTAATATAAGTTAAATATAGATTTAAATCGAATATTTCTTGTTTCTAAGACCTTAAGGTCGAATTTTCTGCAACACCAATATAAGACTATATAGATTCAACCAGCAAAAAGGAAATTGTCAGCCAACTATTGAGTTGGGTTCTGGTTTACAAAGCAAAGAATATCCAGTAGTTCGCGTTTTATTACTTTTCTCACACTTCCGCATCGAATACTTATAGATAAACGTTTATGTTGCCTTTTGCAACTTCAGTTTGTGTTTGTCACTGACACATTAGATCGTGTGCACTATCCTTACATATAATTACCTGATTGTTTCTGAAGCGAATCTTCTTATGGGAGAGGAGGGCTTTGAAATTCTGATCCGCAATCTTTTTGTGTGACTAAAAGTGGTGGGGGGAAACTCTGTGTCGAGTAGAGTATTGTACACACCGGTTCTCGTCCGATCACCTATGTTAAGAAACGTCGAGCGCGGTCAATACTTGGATGGGTGACCGTCTGGTAACACCGTATGACGTTGGCTTTTTGTTGTATTTTATAATTAAAATGTTTCCCTTTAATACAGTAGTCTCATTTCTATAGTGTGTCTTTACAACACTGTTTTTTTCCCTTCGTTGGTACTTATGTGTATTAATATAATAATTAGGTCATACCTATATGAATCATCAATTACGCTATTGGTACTTCCTCTTGTGATTTTTAGTTTGATTTCACGCTTATTACCACCTACATGGTGATCAACTTTTTTCTTTTTTTTTCCAACTGACTACGCTATTGACCAAGCAAGATCTTAACAGCTTCACCGGACTACTCCAGGACACCACTTTCTTGTATGTTACAATAATTATAACACTCG
The DNA here is from genome assembly GCA_015888305.1 of Antheraea pernyi. Lineage (NCBI taxonomy): Eukaryota > Metazoa > Arthropoda > Insecta > Lepidoptera > Saturniidae > Antheraea > Antheraea pernyi. The sequence goes on from MU161709.1 coordinate 24,849, forward strand.
CCGATCATTGTTCGTTCAGTCAGTGAGAGCGCCGGACACCCACCTCCCCTCCCCTCTCTTCTCCCTTTCCCTTTTTTTTGTGCAAGAACCCTCTTGCACAGACATTGCCAGGTACCCGGGGGGGAACCTGAACTGAGTCGACCTTTAATCGACTAAAAAACTCCACGGTAACCTACGCCGTACTATGGGAGTGTCTCGGGGTCGCTTAAGCAAGCTCCGCTACACCCCCGGCGGCAGGCGTTTCCCACGCCACACCCGACTGAGGCCGCCCGGTTACGAGACTGCCTCCCAGCCCGCCGAACCCGTGCAATGGGAGGTCAGGGCCCCCGCCCCTTCCCCCCTGGGTTCAGCCGGCAGCGGAGAGGCTAAGCCGTTCCGCCACCACCCCACAGTTGATTTTTTATCGAGGTTTACTCCTCATCCGCCTCAGCCACCCTGATATTCCCTCCGGCCTACGCTATCCTACACATCACCTCCTCCACCAACCCTCGTTCCTAACCCTACCCTACCTCACTCAAACCCTACGCCCGCCAATCCCCTGGACTTGCCTACCCACTATGTAGGTAGGGAAGCCAGAGGTTACCTATCTACCATCCCCCCATCCCCCCATTCCCCCCGCCCTACCTACACCCTAACCCTACCAATCCTACCTACCTACACAGTCAAACCCCTAGCCCCTAACCCTTCCCTCCTCTCCCTTTCCCTCCCCTAACCCTTCCCTCCAAAACATGGCAACGCACTTACGAGTCATCTGGTGATGTTAGTGTCCATGGACGGTGGTGATCACTTAACAGCAGGTGACCCACACGTTCGTTTGCCACATATGACATAAAAAAAAATTGTGTCTGTCGAAAATCAATAATAGATAATGAACAGTAGAATAATCATATTTCCTATAATTTTTGTTATGTTAAGTTATGGAATATTGGAGTCGAATAAAATAACAGTTAATTTTTTTTTATTTATTTAGGTTAAAACTTACAGCTGACACTAATGAAATAACAAATAATTAACAAACAAAGGCTAATTACAAATTTTCACTTATAAAAACTATAAATAAACAAAGAAAAGACAGCTATAAATATAGATGTACAAATAAAAACATGATTACATACATAAAGTTAATATTATGGGAAAAAATCTCTAGTTAAGCATTGTCTAAGGCATGATATACTATCTGAGAATAAATTTAGATTATTGTCTAAAGAATTAAAATATTTACATGTTCAGATCAGAAAGGCATTTTGGCGATACGTCGTTCTAACAAGTGGTACATGTAACAGCTTCTTCAGTTAACTCATCATAATTCATTTTTCAAATAAAACGTTATTCGCTATCAACAATTGTTACTTGAGAGTGTCATAAAATCAAGGATATATTAGAAGGTGAATGGTCTATTTGTTCTATCGTTTTTCGATTGTTTTCTATTGTTATTGTCTGTCGAGTTCGATCAAACTACGAGCCAACGAATCTTTTATCGTATTCGATTAATAACGCTAACGCACTCGACTCGAATCAATCGAATAACATCTCAACGGATTAGTTACGCTTATTTGGTGGTAGAGTCACGCTGAAACTATTACTAGTTTCAGCATGAATGGGTCGGCTCGCCCGGGGGAGTACCACCCTCTTATAGAAAACCGACGTGAAGTAACAGTGCTTGCATTATTTGCTTTTCGTTCGGTCAGTGAGAGCGCCGGAGGCCCACCTCCCGTCCCCTTTCCTCTCTCCTCCTCCTCTCCCTCCCCTAACTCTTCCTCCCAAGGGTGGCAACGCAGTTACGACTCCTCTGGTGTTGTTAGTGTCCATGGACGATGGTGATCACTTAACATCAGGTGACCCACCTGTTTGTTTGCCTGCTAGGACATAAAAAAAGTAAAAAAAAAGGAGCAAGTCAAAAAACTAAGAAATTCGACTGTATGTATTAATAAAACATCTTAAAAGCATCATCATTTATTACTAACTGATACACGTCACTTTGTCTGCGTAGTTTATTCTCTTAAAAGAAGTATGTATAGAGGAAAAAACACAAGTAACACACCGCTTGCCCCACTTCTCCACAAATTGTTGAACGCACAGTACTTATAAAGATCGGAGTCTCTTAAAATGTTAATAACTATGTGTTAAATAAAGCTATCGTAATAATCTATTTTTAGTTAAAGACCAAGCATCTAAGAAGTATAATTAAAAAAAAGTTTGTTTAGTCGTTTTTTAACGATGAACACACAACGGCAGCCCTATATCATTTTATTTATGTCGACGGAAATGCCTACTGTCAAAAAGTATTTGTACTGATATAAGTATTACGCCCTACCTTCTAATATAGAGCAAGCATATAAAAGGCGTAGCTGAAGCAGTAAAGGCCCTTAAAACCTACTGTAACCTGTTAGAAAAAACAGGAGCGAAGTCCATTCTCGCGCGGAGCGCCGGACCGTTCGCATCTCTAAAGACAATACGTAACTGCATTCAGTATTGCTGCATCTGCGGTTGAAGGCAAACGCTTTTATCTATACATATAATAAAAATGAAGTGTCTCTATGTAATATCAAAATAACAAAATTTTAATGATTTGGTATGAAAGTATTCGAGCTACTGATAACAAAAATGCAATTTTAAAAGAATTTTGTCGGTTTGTCTGTCTGTTTGTTCCGGGTAATCTCCGAAATGACTGAACCGATTTTGACAGGAGTTTTCCTGGCAGATAGCTGAAATTACAGCGGGTGACTTAAAGTATTCTAAATTAGACTAGCTGGTAACCACAACTTCGATCGCAATGACATCTCCAAAATGGTTTGACCGATTTTTACGGGACTTTCACCGGCAGATAGTGGACATTATACAAACTAATATAGTTTATTTTAATTTAGACTAGCTGTTACCGGCGACTTTGCCCGCATGAAATTAAGAAAAAATTAGTTGTTCACTGTAAACATGTGAATATGACGTGCGTTATGCTGGGATTCCAAGTAAAAATATAATTTAAATTCATATAAACTGTAACTACGTATGTAATTTAAAGTATATTGTCTTTTTGGTCATTTTGGCGGCCATTTTGTTTTATTTACCGCGTTTCGGTGTACATAACTCAGTAACATATAAATATTATATCGAGTTTAATGAGCAGTATTTAAATTGTCGAATATTAAAAATTGCTTAGACAGATATAAAGTTTCATATATTGATTTATATTTATGCAAGATTTCAAGACGGCAGCTCGTTCATTGTTTACGATTCAACATTTTAATTATGAATAGTAATTTTGAAGATAGAAGGGGTCTTACTAATAAGATATTAGACCATAAACGTACTTATTGCAATTATGGGCATATTATATCATTATAATAAAATCTTTAAGTCATTGTTTCATTAGCTCTTTTGTAGGTGTTAGAGCCACGCTGAAGCTATTACTGGTTTCAACATGAATGGGTCAGCTCGCCCGGGGTAGTACCACCCTCTCACAGAACACCGACGTGAAATAACAGTGCTTGCATTGTTGCGTTTCGTTCGGTCAGTGAGAGCGCCGGAGACCCAAATCCCCTCCCCTTCCACTTTTCCTTCCCATCCTCCCCCTCCCAACACAGGCTAGCAAAGCACTTACTACTCCCCTGGTGTTTGCAAGTGTCTATGGACGGTGGTGATCACTTACATCAGGTGACCCACTTGTTCGTTTGCCTCCTATGATATAAAAAAAATATATATATACAGTGTTAGCACTAAGGTAGTTGTGTAGTGGGTTGAGGTTCCAAACATGTTACATAATGTATACGTTACATGTTACTGTAAGTGGCGCGTGTATCGTACTTACATTTGTTTTAAAAGAGCATTTCTATAACTGTACATGGTCTCACAATTTTATATTTCTTTTATACGATTAAACACGCGCGGACCTGCGGGTACAGCTAGGCTATTAATATACTCGGTTACTGACCGATTAAATGACAAGGAGGATGTCATCAAGACTGACGTCATACCTTTATGACTATCGCCTCCGACGTCTACCCACGATATTTATATAGTTAAAATTTATATAGGGTTTATGGTTTATTTGGAGTGTAAGGGGTGTCGACTAACATCATAATACTTGAGAAACCCAAACCAACCTCAACGATTAACGAACGAGGCAATGGCGAAAGCGGGGTGGTTTTACAGCCTGACTGGGTCGCAACCACCATGTATATGGCGAAAAAACCCGTCATAATGATTTGCTTCTGCGGGTCGCATTTCGGGATCAGCCTGTGCATAGCTGGCGACTGGCGATGGATAGTGTGTCTTTCGGTGGTCGCCATTGTTTTTGGCTTGTACTGTGCTTACCATCAGGCATAGTGCAGCCATTTTGCCGTGCTACAATAAAAAAAAATAGATAAAAAATACAGTTACTGAAATGAATATTAATATTAATTTATGTTATTTGTTTTGAAAGCACTCCATTTCATTTAAACGTTTTGTTTATATTGAACACACTATCAGCGGGTTTCCTGTTTATTTGGTATAATTCAAAATTACGCCTATAAATATTTCAACGGGCGGCTTTGTTTTATGAACTGTGAATATACAAATGAGATATTAATGATTTAATTCAGCTGAAGTAATTTCGATTAACTCTACGCCACAAATGTAAAATATATTATTTTCATATAATACACGTTAAGTTTATAAATATTCAAAATGTATTCATAAACATTTAGTTAAAGTTGTTGAAAGTGAGATATTTCTAATATAAATAAGGAAGCTAAAATAAACATTTAAACAGCAAGCTTGTTTCTGACTTCGTTCTCTTAAAAATAGCTAGGATAATTGTGCTGTGTTTTTATTTTTATTTTAAAGTCATACATGATTCCTATAAGATTTACCGTATTGAGTTTTATAATTCCTCCGTAGCTCCTGTGGAAATGCGTAAAGATATTTATCGTAAATAATACTCAAGTCACCTATATGTTAATAAAATTCTTGACAAAATCGGTTTAGCCGTTACAGTTTTTTTTTATTATACACGTACAATTTTTTTTATAATGTGTGTTCATAGATTTTTTCATATTAATGCGTATGAGCATTCGCGAACAATATGGAGAGCATCGGAATAATATTAAATATGCAAGCGTTGCCTATATAGTGTCTTGAAATTATTTGACGGCGACAATCCTATGGTTAGAACAATCTGAAATACCAAACAAAATATAAACTACAGACTGCAGTGTAAAAAACCTCCGGAAAATGAATTCAGTTATAAATATAATCAATCAACGTACTGCCTTGCCTAACCTAAAATAAATGTAGCGTGATAATATCATATCGACTTTAATTGAATGAAGTATATAACCTTTTTATAAAATGAACCATAATTGTTTCGAACCAACAATCTGTAAGGTAGACATGGTCAAATCCTGAACGATCAACCTCAGTTATAAAGCCTTGCAGCTTGTTTTCCAACCAACGTAACGACGGACCAGTTTACATTAATTCGCAGTATTTTCGTTCCAGGAGCAGTTTGTTTTAATCCGCATATTATGCAAACTGTCCCGCGGTGGACTCATTCTAAAGTTTGGCCTATTTACTTTGGTTTCATAACGATTATTACCCCCCTAAACTTTCAACATCAATATTTTAGTATAAAGATATTGGGCGGTCTTTACTCAACGAGTATAGCGTCTCTATGTAATAAACTGCAGTATTTATGGTATGGATTTCCATAATAATGGCACAGTTTGTTGTTTTCAAAGTTTGGTCAATATAGATTTTATACAACATTTAAGTTGATATTACTGTACCTCTAATGGTAGGCTATGCATTTTTGGAAATATATAAAAAATTAGGGCCCTAAATATCAATATACAACATAGATAGTTCTAACATCTACATGTAAATAGGTAGAAGTAAAACAGTTAAGTATATCTTGGTCCTCTGTTTCTCAACCGATTTTCTTTACTTTTTCTTTGTTTAGTAAATGTCGCTTTGCTGTTGATGTTGTAGAGCTTTAGTGTTGTTACCAGGAAAACATAATGTAAATTATTAATGTTTTCCGTAATATTGAAATTCGATTTACACTTTTCTTTTCTGTTTATCGACCAATCTTCTTTATTATTTTACGTTTACCTATTGACGAGCTTTAATATTATCGTTAAAAAAAAATAGAAAACAGTTATTTTTTCCATATCATCGACTATATTATATGCATTTTAATAAATTGAAAATGGATAATAATATGAAATACTAAAGAATAATATATAATAATAAATGCAATAATCATGAATAATGAAGTATTTGTAACGCTTGCAGCTAACGTAGAAAAACAATAAATCATATGCAATGGATTCTTTGGCAAACAAAAAAGTCGAGGGAGTCATAAGAACAGCTGACAGAATTCAAAACTCAAAACAATGGTAAACTGTTTTCTTTTTTGAATTTTTAAATCAATAATAGTCTGAATTATTTAAATTCCATCATTTGTAAGTTAAGATTAATATTAGTTTGGATTCTCATCTATTGGCACTCCAAGTAATAATTACATACATTTTTATATAGCTTCAATCAAACATATGATGAGCTGCACAAGCACTTTTTTTTCTCAAAATGACTACGCTATTGACCTAGCAAGGTCTTAACAGATTCACCGGACTACTAAGGCGAGAACTTAAGGCACTCAGCCGATTTTATTTGACAACTAGCTCAAGGGTGCACGGAACACCTCGGCTTGGGCTGTTACCTGATATTTTCCCGCCTTCTCCCGCCACCGTAGCCGGACCTGAGGGGATGGGTCGGGGTCCCATCTCCTCATTGCACAAGTCCGGCGGACGAGGGGGGGCAGCCGGTGTGTACCCGGTCTGTCCCTCTATAGGTAGGAGCCCGGCGGTCACCTTCCGCCGCGCGGTTGATTAGCTTGAACGATCCCTTGCCACCCCCACAAAACGGTCTGTCGGTACACCGTGGGGTTTTAGTCTGTGCGAGTCGGACATAACCCACTCTCTCCCCCGAGAGGGTGGTGTATCCATAAGGGATTGCCCGACGTTAGTAAAAAAAAGGGCTGTTGCCTGATAACGTTAAGTCCTGCACAACCTCAATACATAATATCGATATTACAAGTACATAAACCACTTCACTACGCGTGACTAGTCTGATGCAAACGCAACACGTTACTAGCATGTCGGTGACTCGAACGCGTAAGTTTATCTTCTACCGATACAACGCGTCTAAAGAAGGTTTCCCTCACAAAATTACTTAAGTAAAATATACATACTAAGTTAAAATAGTATTATTTAATGGTCTGTTCATTATAATTAATGTAAAGAAGAAGCAGAAGTGAATTTCAAAACAAGATCAGATTATTTTCAATACCTTATCGTCGCCCGGTTTCCTTGTTACGAGACTTGGGTTAATTAATCAAGAAGTCTTCGCTAAGGGTAAAAGTTGCCAGTGTTTTTCATAGAAAATACAGCTGTATCAAACTTTTAGTTGCCTTACGTTCTCCACCTTCACGGCGGTAAATCTATACTTTTACCAAATACAAGGAATTATTATTCAGAATTTATGAAATATTTAGTATAATTTATCATAATAATGTTAATTCTTGGATAATACAACCACAATGATTACAAAAAAGCATATATAAAAACAGTCTAAGGTAATTATATAAACCTAATAAAATATTGTTTATATCATATACAAAAAAGTTTGTAAGGAGGTATGGACCTTTATCATTCTTTTACGCAAGAACTAACTAATGAATTTTGATGGAACTTCACAGTAATATAGCTTCCATTAGAATAACACATCACTATCAATGATATTATAACTGAGAAGATGTAGATACGTCATAAGCGATTCGACAGCACCATGTTAAAACTTGGCTAGCTAGCCCGTCAATCCGCTCGTGTCTAAGCAACATATAACTATTTCTTTTTCACCACCGACATTGAGAATATGCCATCTTACTTCCACATTTTATCTAAGACAGTGTGACGTTACAATATTACTTTACGTATGTGAACGTCATCGTGCCATTTGTTTTGTCAAAATATCATATAGGCAACGTATCTACAGCTTTTTAGTTATAGTATATATCATTGATCACTACATAATATAAAATACAGTCCTCTGCCACGTTTGTCTGTCTGTTACCGATAAATTCAAAAACTATTGAACGGATTTTCATGCGGTTTTCTCCAGTAGATAGAGTGATTCATGAGAAAGATTTAGGTATATATATTTTTTTAATTATTAGGGCAGGATAAAGTCTGCCGGGTCCGCTAGTATACAATAATTTATATTATTTAAATTAAATAAAATATAACTTTGCGAATGTCGAAGCTATGATCGATTTTCTAAAGGAAAACATGGTGACGAAACCGTACCATAGTGGTAGGGTTTTCTATTAAGCCCGCCTGCCTAGCAAACACTATCACGTTGAAAATCTGTTGTGAAGTACCTGTTGGTATATTCCGGCAGCCCAAAAACTACTGAACGGATTTTCATGATTCATGAGGAAGGTTTAGGTATATATATATTTTTAAATATTAGGGCGGGATAACGTCTGCTGGGTCCGCTAGTATACAATAATTTATATTATTTTAAATTAAACAAAATATAACCTTGTGAATGTCGAAGGTATGATCGATTTTGTGAAGGCGAAAAACATGGCGACGAAACCGTACCATAGTGGTAGGGTTTTCTATTAAGCCCGCCTGGCTAGCAAGCACCCTCACGTTGAAAATCTGTTGAGAAGCACGTCAACGTATATACCGGCAGTCACCCTTTAGGATAGCTTGCTTAGATCATATCGTCATATAACATCGAATGAGATGTGGTTAAACGCTATGAAAAGTAAAAATAAGTTGGGAGAATCCTGCCATCAAGAGCTAATTTATACAGTTACAAACGCAAACGTAGGTGACCGTTAGTCTCTGATCATTATTAGAAACTTAAATGCCTGAGGCCCCGCACGCGTTTGTTATTAAGTAGAGAGCTATAACGAAATTGATATTATATAAACAACCTTGGCTTTATTAATACATACATACATAACACAAACACATATAAATTTTCAAGACAACCAATCTAACGGTGTAGAAGTCGAGATGCTACAGCGCCATCTAGTGATTATTTGTAATAACAGTGATAGTATAATAACCAGCTCTATGAAAAAACACTTAGAAATTCACTCACTACTATATACATTGAATCATCCCAGTCCATTAGTGGTATCCGCCACTAATTAAGAAACCGTACCTGACGTTATAAAAGACGACCGCGACATATTTTTACCGATCATCCCGAAGACATAACGGCAGCGAACGATCAGTACCAGACTGTAACCACAGTCCTCGTAAACACAAATCACGCCGCCGAGGTCTGGGGGTAAATTTCGCTCCCGCACACCAGACTAGACCCCCTTTGTAGCGGCTCAAGCCTAGGACCGTTCCCTCGGCATGGAGCCCTTGAGTATGCTGCTTACGAGAATACAGTGACACAAAATCTTATGTCACTGCAACAACATTACACATATCACCTCCACACACGTGCACGCACACATGCTTACACATGAAAGTGAAAGGGTATTTTTTCCCTTATCGAACTGAATTAGTTGAAAAAATACCCGACACAAAATACATATAAGAGTTAATGAGGTATGTATGCTTGGTACACATATATGTTTCAACAACTCATATATGTATGAATAGTTAGCTTAGCTTAGCCTGATAATTAGAAACACAACAAAAAGAATTAACTGAATAAGTGTAGCAATTCGAAAGTGATGGGCTTACATAAACTCGTCAATTTATTTTCATATAGATTGATAAACTCCACATATCGTTTGACATATCTAAGTGTTTTTTTTTCTCGAACTGACTACGCTATTGACCTAACAAGGCCTTAACAGCTTCACCGGACTACTAAGGCGAGCGCGTAAGGCACCCAGCCGATTTTACATTGACAACTAGCTCAAGGGTGCACGACACACTTCGGCTGTTAATGAGGTATGTATGCTTGGTACACATATATCTTTCACTAGCTCATATAAGTATGAATATGCAGCTTAGCTTAGGTTAGATCGCGAATTGCATGAATCAGGCATCAGCCCAAGCCGAGGTGTGCCGCGCACCTTTTGAGCTAGTTATCAAATTAAAATCGGCTGAGTGGCTTAAGCGCTCACCTTATTAATCCGGTGAAGCTGTTAAGGCCTTAGTAGGCTATTAACGTATTCAGTTCGAGGGAAAAAAACTCAAACAAATGATCGAAATCTATTAAGTAGTTTTTGCCTTATGCGCAAACTACAACATACTCTTCTCATTATATATATAATGCAGTATGTATTTGCTATATTAAATTACACTTTGTGATATGTAAATGTATATGGTTTATAAATTCTTTCAATACCTCTGGTTATTAAATTTTATTTACCGTTATTTACATGAAAGAAAATGCTTTATAACATTAAGCTTGTCAGTGTACGGCCATTATCGGGTAAATAAAATTTAATAACCAGAGGTATTGAAAGAATTTATAAACCATATACATTTACATATCACAAAGTGTAATTTAATATAGCAAATACATACTGCATTATATATATAATGAGAAGAGTATGTTGTAGTTTGCGCATAAGGCAAAAACTACTTAATAGATTTCGATCATTTGTTTGAGTTTTTTTCCCTCGAACTGAATACGTTAATAGCCTACTAAGGCCTTAACAGCTTCACCGGATTAATAAGGTGAGCGCTTAAGCCACTCAGCCGATTTTAATTTGATAACTAGCTCAAAAGGTGCGCGGCACACCTCGGCTTGGGCTGATGCCTGATTCATGCAATTCGCGATCTAACCTAAGCTAAGCTGCATATTCATACTTATATGAGCTAGTGAAAGATATATGTGTACCAAGCATACATACCTCATTAACTCTTATATGTTTCATGTCGGGTAGTTTTTCTGAACTAATTCAGTTCGTTAAGGGAAAAAAGTAAAACCCTTACACTTTCATGTGTAAGCATGTGTGCGTGCACGTGTGTGGAGATGATAAAGATTCTTTGGTTTACATATGGTAAATAAAATATGTTACTAAGAGAATAGGCAACGCACACGAAATCGCGGATATCAGCTAGTAATAGTAATATTAATGACAATTTGTAAGAGTTCCACTGCTGGGCTAAAGGCTTCTTCTTGAGGGAACGTACTGGCATAATCATCACACGGAGAAATTCAGTTCTGTATTTTTCTCACATTTGGTTTTTTTTTTTTTTATAGTAGCACGGCAAAGTGACTGCACTGTGCCTGATGGTAAGCATAGTACAATCCAAAAACAAAGGCGACCACCGATTGACATACTATCCATCGCCGGTCGCCGCTGTCATGCCGGCCTGCGAACAGCTGGATATGCACAGGCTGATCCCGAAACGCGACCCGCAAAAGCGAATCACTATGACGGGCTTTTTCGCCATATACATGGTGGTTGCGACCCAGTCAGGCTGTAAAACCCTACCACCCCGCTTTCGCCATTGCCTCGTTCGTTTCTCAGCAGGGTGCACCACGTGCAGGTGAGGTTGGCTTGGGTGTCTCAAGTCTTAAGATGTTGTGCGACACCCCTTACACCCCCTAAAATATATGGTTATACAATAAGAATATTTTTCTAGGTTCAGATTTGCATACGACGTTATCCTTCATCATAAGCCGATAATTTTATCAATTTGAATGTATACATTTAATAAAAATTAACGTGTCTGTAATTTATAGATTTTTGTTTAAAAAAAAGTACCATTGCGAGTGACTCAAAATAACTAATGAAATAAACAGCCATTTTTAGGAAAAAAAAATATAAATAAAATATAGAAATAAAACGAAACCAATTTATTACTTCTCTCATTTGTACCTGAGGTTATAGAGTA
>MU161710.1:5512-36322 GCA_015888305.1 Antheraea pernyi
GTGGTTTTGGGGGGGAAAGGGGGGGGGGGCGGCAAGAGGAGATGGGCCTCCGGCGCTCTCACTGACCGAACGAAACTATGCGAGCACTGTTACTTCACGGCGGTGTTTCTGTGAGAGGGTGGTACTACCCTGGGCGAGCAGACCCATTCATGCTGAAACCAGTAATAGATTCAGATTAAACGATTGTCAATATCTATTAGGAAATTTGTGCCATAGGGTATATACACTAAATAAATACATATTATAATATTTATAAAAAGTTAAAACAATCTATATATTGCAATGACATTGCAAAAAGAATTTAAAGGGTGCAAAAAAAATGAAATTACTAAGTGAGCACAACATGCCGAGATACAAGAATCCACCGCAAAATGCGAGTATCATCCCGCCCACGCGACAGGAGGCAACCCAGCTCGGCAGGTCGAAGTCGATAGTATCGATGGATAAGGAAACCTTAGGCATGTATGTGGATGTGTTTAGCGTACTCGCTAAAGGAAGAAGAACGCGCGAAGACCCTGAGCAAACTCCCCTCCAGCGATCACCTGGTCCTTTACGTATAGCATCTCGACCAACCTATGAGGGATGGCCCGACCATACACCACCATACTATACAACCATATAAAAGATCCAGAGGGCACCACTGTGCTGATATAGGCACGGACATGAAGAAGCGACACTGCTGCAGCAGTGGTAAACGAATGAAACCACCGCCAGAGGGAGCATCTCTAATGTGGTCTACCCGATTGCGCCTAGGTGCGATCGAGATAATTCCAACGAAACTTTAATAAATTTACATTTAATGAAGATGTTGTGGTATTTTTAGATAAAAACCAAGCGTCGAGATAAATACGTTTTATTATAAACAGTACTTTAGCGGTGATACGTGCACAAACAGACAGACATTTCTAAAATTATATAAATATGTTTAGTTATTTATTCTTAGTGATTTCCTATAATGTTTCTTCACACAATTCTGAAAGTACAGCTACATTACATTTACATTATTATATGAATACACATGATACACATTGTATAATAACGATAGTGGTAGACAAGTTTCCGGAATTCCAATCATTTCCTAATAGAATTCCGAACCAACTTAATCAAATTCAAATTGTGTATCAACATACTCCTATACTATAAATAGAACTGTAATATTGATACACTTTGACGTTGACTAAATTATTTGTAATGTTAAACGAAATATATGTTTTATTTGTCTTGTATTTCTGCCCTTAGGACATATTAAAAGTTAGTAATAGTGGTTTGGCTTTTTGTTATGATGATGATGAGTTTTTTCTAAGTTGGAGTAGCTACCATCCTCGAGTTGAAAATCTATCGCCAAGTACTTGGTGGGTTCCGACAGCTTTACTTGAGAACTAGTCACTTACAGGTTAAGCATGTTCACAATCTTACATTATATCATCGTTTAACGCCGGATGAGATTGTAGTGAAACGTTAACACCTATAAAAAATGAAAAAAAAAATATAGATCTCAAAGATCTCGGTCTATCCAGAACTGCAGTAAGTTCTATACTAGAACGAGCCTCATCGAGCAGGTTCATACCAGGTTTGGATAGGCAAGGAAAGAAGCACGAGTAGTTAAGGTGAGTGTTTATGTACATGTCTCGGAAACTACTCGGAGCTTCTCTCGTCGCCACGCGATAGACCTGGCACCCGCACGGTGAATCCATGGTATTCTAAGTAGTACGTCTGTCTCTATTATATAATTTAATCCGTCATGTTTTAAAGATTCTGTGTTTCAGCTTTTGTTGAGACACGGTGTATGTAAACGGATTAGTGTGTCGCTTTGAATATATTAGTGTTCACGCTTGCTAGATCTAGTTTATGTTAGGTTTCGGGAATATAAAGAATTATTAAACATAATTATTGTTATAATAATAATTATGTGACTTCTTTGTGTACAATAATTGAAGAAGTATTATTGAGAACTTGAATGATTTGTTTCCTTACTTAACAAGACAAAGCAATTGACACTGGTGCAGCAGCATGCAGCGTACAGAAATTGAAAAATAAAGTGCCACGTTTTACTCAGACTCTTATGTTACCTCAAGGTACGCTCAAGATACTTGTAAATGCGCCGTGAATATTCGTCTAGTAATTTTGGAGATTTGTGTATTCCAAGAGACACACAAATAAACTTTTTATAAATCTATTTATTGTATCCCTTTATACTCACTATACAATCCAAAATATGTTTTCGGCGAATACTTTTAAATATAAACACAACGGTAGTTTCATTATCACAAATGTCCAATATATATATTTTTTTTTACTGTTGGCAATCATTCGTCTAGATTGTTACTGCTATTATCGACTAGGTAAAAACCTATGAACTAATTTATCTTAGCTTATTTTTACATATATAAAAATATTTGGTACTTACGTATGCAATGCACCGCGCTGGCCAATCGCCGCTGCAGCCGGCTCGCTGTCTTTTTTCGCAACTCTAACCTAACCTAACCAAACGAAACTGCTTTGTTTTACCTTAAAAATCAACAAGTTGCCTATATATACAAAACACAGTCTGTCTGCGTCTATGGTTCACAAGTCTAACCTTTTTTTTTAGGTGGGGAAAATCCTGCATAGGATACACCTCCAGCTGTCGTTGGGGACAGGGGCAACAGCTGGAGGGTTATGCCGCGATTCGTACCGGCTAAAAACCCCACCGGCCGCGTGGCGCGAAAGTGTGAACCAGGGTTTGGATCGCGTGAGCATTCTCCGCGTCCTGGTCACGCGCTCGGATCGCCCGCAGGTGGTAAATGGGTCGACCTACGTCTCGAGGGAGTCACAAGTCTAACCTAACCTAACTGATTTATTTTTCCCAATTTCTCCGTCTTGGTTCGATTTGGTTAGGTTATTGTTGAGAAACAAAGACAGACACTGCGTTACCGTTAATACGTAAGTACCATTTTGTATATTACCAACTTGATGATTTGATGACGATGATGATGATTAAAACAAAATAGTTTCGTTTCGGTTTGGTTAGGTTAGACTTACGAAAAAAGAAAACGCGAGCCGGCCACGTTAGTACTAAATATTTTCGATGACTCTAGTACCCTAATCAATGACGTATTTAAATTGTAATAAAAATCGGTTCATTAAAATTAAAAGAAAAACTGTACAGACAGAACGATAAATTTATTAATATAGATTATAGATCATATTAGATAGGACGTCCGCGTATAATAATATTACTTCTGCCTTAATATTTGGAAAGTTTCAACCTTTGCTTTCGGTTTGTTTGTACTAACGTTGCACGACGGAACTAGGTATCCCTCCTTGTACAAAATAACCCTTCGTACAGAAGGTGCATTACTATCGATCTAATGAGCTTGTAGCTACCGAGTATGCTATCCTCTATGACCAAAACGTTTGAATTTATTGTAAATAGAATATGTCGCAACAGTTGAACGATCGCTTTTCTGTGTAAATACCATAAATGGAGTTATGAATATGCAGTCTACTATTAAACTGCCCATGTCAGTCTAGACCCTTATAGTAGTGAGCACGAAGATCCTACTAGCTCACATCTAAATGGACAATTCTGAATATAGGCTTCTTGTTCATTTCACCTTAGTATCAATATAATCTCTGATCACAGCTTTCCTTCTCTTCCTAATATATCCCGTTTTTCCTGTAAACAAGGCTATCAAGTTGTTGCTCTATACGTATATCGATTCTCACTCTGAGCAACCACTTCAATATTAGATGCTTTAGCCATTACTACTTCGGCCTTGCATTTCACCTGTCATGGACTTTTTACTTTCTTGAATTTTCGCTTTTCGTGTTCGATTCACGAGATTAACCAATTCTATAGGTAACGTTTTTGATGCGAAACATCTATAGGTGCGGATAAACCTGATTATTGGCTTGGCGAGACATGGCGACACAAAACACGATCTTCGCACTATTAACGAAATACTCAAAACAATTTACAACCTTATCGGTATAAACATAAGATTCAAATAGTTTATTTTATGTGCCACTAGTTCTACTAGTGATACGCGGCACGCGCCGATGACTTAGCGCCTTTTGATAAATGCCGCCAAACACACCGCGCCTGCGCCTAGTGAATTTTTGTATTTAATAAATATGATTATTTATGTAATAAAATAAATAAAATATTTTATGGAACAAATTTGTAACGTTTCTTTATTTTTTCATCATGCCATAGCCGATTCCTTTCGTAATTTGTTCTTTTAGCCATATAACTTCTACAAAACGATTTCGATGTTTTACATCTGCCAGCGTCCCGTGACGGCTCAATCATTTTTCTGAATATGTCCATATTTCTATATTTTATTTGAGCCTAAACAAATCTTACGTATTTAAGTAGGTATTAAGGAAATTTAGACTAAAAAACCGAGTTCGTCAAGTTATCAAGAAGTTAAAGTATATATTTTTATTAGCCTATTATCACATAATAACGATATCGGAAATATGCGTTAGTTTCAAAATCAAAAACAGCTTATTCAATTTAGGCCCTAAGAAGGCAATTATGAACTTCAAAACTACGACCGGTTCGGAAAACAACCCAGTCATCGGGAAGAACCGGCAAGAAACTCGATCTGGTTTATCTTTTTAACAAATACATATAGCATTTAGAATACATTAGGTACATGCCACAAACGTTTTTAATGGATGTACAGACATGAGTCAATTCCAGATATCACCATCGTTCGCATATTGATCCACTATAATAGCCTTTTGACACCAAAACCCGCTTGACATGGCGCTTAAATTCACAATCCGGCAAATCGGTAATATCCTTTGGGACTTGTTGTATAACCTAACACAGATTATGTGGTTTTTTTTACGAAATCCAGCTTTTCAAGGTTCATACAGACAAACATTAAATTATCAAGAATGTGTTGGGAGGACAGAGTTAATATACCGAATTCCTTGAACTTGGTCTTTAAGGATTCGTGAGGTCCCTCCCATATTATAAATTGCTCGAATTGCCCGTTTTTGTAATATAGAGATTGTGTCTACCTCAGCTGCTTTGCCTCACAACAGAATGCCATAAGACATTAGGCTATGGAAGTAGGCGAAGTGGACTAACCTAGCAGTGGCAATATCAGTTAGCTGGCGAATCTTACATACTGTAAATGCAGCAGAACTTAATTTGCTTGTCAATTGTTTAATTTGAGGACCCCATTGTAATTTTAAATCTAGTGTGATACCCAAGAATACAGTATAATCTAATAAAATCAAATCTAATAAAAACTAACCCTACAAGATTCCCTTCGATCTTGATGCTATTACCAACTCGTACATAAACTAAACCTCATACATTTTGTTTTACCTGTATTTAGTACTAAGTTATTTAATGCACACCAATGAGAAATTTCGTTTAAAATATTACGGAAGACTCATTATTTTATTTTGGCAAACATATTTTATTTCCTTATCCTTGTCTATTTGACAATGCTGATCTATATCTATATTTTATTGTTTTAAATATTAACTCCACTCACACTTGATAATAAGTGGCATTATGGTAAAAAACGGTAGCATGCAAAAATTACGCATTTTTGGGAAAACTCTCGAATTATATTATTCCACATTTTCTCTCCTAGTTTAGCCTCCACTACTGATGTGACAATTCCTGTGAATTGTAGCTTTATGAGCTATCACACTGTCTACCGCATACGGTTCTAGGAGTCGTTTCTATAGTCAGATAGAGATTCTATGCAATTATGATTGTATAATTGATTTAATTCTGATTTTACGACCTCTTATGCGATTTGCATGTGGTAACCCCATTATTCATTAATCGTGTCGTAGTATAAATATAACTAATGTTGAGATAATTACTATTAGGTCTTTACCTATGAAATTGCCGTTTTGCATGAAAAAAATTACACGAGTATTTTTCATGTATGTTTTATTTGTATTAATCGAAGTAATCACCCATGCAGTCAATGCATCTTTGCCACTGTAGTGGCAGTTTAAAGATGTCCTTCTTAAAGAAATCAGCTGGACGGGAGGCAACAAATTCTTCAAAGGCATTTTGTACTGCCTCTCGGGTATTTAATTTTTTTCCCGCCAAGGAGTTATCCAAATTCTGGAAAAAGTAGAAGTCTGTAGGCGCAAGGTCTGGTGAGTAGAGCGGATGACGGAGAACTTCCCACCCCAGTTCTTGCAACTTGGAGACCGTCTGCTATGCCAGACCTGTCTGTGCCAGCTTCTCCATTATTGTGTTCAGTTCTTCACAGTACACATCTGCAGTAATGCTCTCCCCGTTTGGTAAGAAGCTGTGATGAATCACACCTGCGCTAGACCACCAAACAGTGACCATCACTTCTCTAGGGGTAAGTTTTCGTTTAGGGCATTGTTTAGGTGCTGAACCAGGATCCAACCAACTTGCTGAGCGCTTGCGGTTATCAAACAGAATCCATTTTTCATCGCAGGTAACAATGCGGTTCAAAATTCCTTCATTTGTGTGTCTGTTGAGCAGTGCAAGGCACGTCTCGACGCGTACTTCGCGCTGGCGATCATTGAGTTCGTGGGGCACCCATTTGTCAAGCTTTTTTACCTTTCCAATTTGACGCAAATGGACCAATATTGTTTTGACGCTAACGTCGAAAGCTGCTGCTAATTCAGCCGTAGATTGTGTATCATCAGCTTCCACAATCGCTTTTAATTCGTCATTGTCGACCAAAGTCTTCGGACGACCATGAGGTTCATTTTTCAGGTCGAAATTCCTAGTACGGAAGCGAGCAAACCAATAACAGGTGGTGCGTTGGTTTGTAGTGTTAGCTCCGTAAACGTCGTTGATGTTGCGTGCCACTTGTGCCGCGTTGCTGCCACGATGGCACTCATATTCCATAATTACTCGAATTTTTAACGTATCCATGATGACAAAAAAGATTGAAATGCGATAAAAATGTAACACTAATCAATAAACCAATGACTACTTTTGGAAAAAGAATTACATGGTTTTAAAATAAAATAAATTTGAAATTGAATTGTTAGCCAAACAAAAATTATTTTGATTTGACATGGCCAGTACTGCAGAACGGCAATTTCATAGGTAAATACCTATTATTAACTTACGATTATTTCCAAAACTAACTGGTTAAATGACCATTCTGCATAAGATTATTTATGCTTCCGTATCATAGTGAATCGTTATTAAAATGGTTTTAGCAAAGCGGCTGCTTTTTTCGTTAAAAGGATTGCACGTAAAAAACTTCAACGTCCGTTGTTTCTAACTTCGAATGAAAATTGGTTTTCGGTTAATTGATATAATGAATTAGTAATTTTTATGCAGGATATCTATAGAATTTTTTTTATTTCTTTTTTATTTTATGTTGGACTAGCTGTACCCGTAGCTCCGCACGCGTTTTGTTTAAAATCGTATTAAAGAATTATAAAATTGTGAGAATATGAACAATTATAGAAATGTTCTTTGAAGACAATTGTAAGTACGATGCGCACGCCACTAACATGTAACGTGTACATTAGATATGTATATAAATACTAACAGTGTGCCAAATGAGATTTGTCATCAGCAACATATTTCTATAAGGAACTAATGAAACAATAACTTAAAATATTGTTATAAAGATTTACATTTAATATACATTACCATTATTATAATTAAGATTTTGTGACTATACAAAAAATAAACGCTTGTCTGTTCCGCAAGAAATTGTATTATGGAACTCTTTACGTAATACGTTTATAATCTAAGAACTTATTAGGAAGACCTCTATATCATTAAAGTTATTAATAATTATAATGTCGAATTGTAAACAATAACCTAATAATTAATTTATCTTATTAAAAATAAAGAATGAGTTGAAATCTTGCTACATTTCATGCAGACAAAGTCGCTGGTGAAATAAAATCTTAATAACATCTTTATTATCTTAATAAAAGCTAGTCTAAAATAAAATAATCTCAATTACTTTTTATAGGGTTCGCTATCTACCAGTCAAAGTCCCATGAAAATCGGTCTAACCGTTTTGGAGATAGAATTGCGGGTTAAGCCACGGTTAACAGCTAGTATAAATCAAAATTGCTTTAATTATTTTTTATAAAGTCAGCTATTTGCCAGTGAAAGTTTCGTGAAGATTGGTCGAGCCGTTTTGGAGATAGCAATGCAGGCGAAGCCACGGTTAACAGCTAGTATAAACTAGAATTGTCTAAATTACTTTTTGTAAAGTCAGCTATAAACAAGTAAAAGTTTCGTAAAGACCGGTGTAACCGTTTTAGAGATAGCACTGCGGGCGAAGCTACGGTTAACAACTAGTATATACAAAAATTGCTTGAATTATTTTTTATAAGATCAGATATCTGTCATGCAAGTTTCGTAAAGACGGGACTAACCGTTTTGGAGATAGTATTGTGGGTGAAGCCACGGTTAACAGCTAGTCTAAATTAAAATAGACAAAATTACTTGCTATGATGTCCGCTATCTGCTGGTGACAATTCCGTGAAAATCGGTCCAACCATTTTAGAGATAGTATTGCAGACGAAGCCGCGGTTAATAGTTAGTGTAATTTAGTAACCCGCTGTAATTTCAGCTATCTGCCAGTGAAATTTCCGTCAAAATCGGTTCAGCGGTTTCGGAGATTAGCCAGAAAACAAACCTCATTTATATATCTACTGTACACGTTACATGTTACTTTTAGTGGCGTGCGCGTCGTACTTGCAATTGTCTTTCAAAGAGCGTTTCTGTAATAGTACATAGTCTCACAATTCTATAATTCTTTAATACGAGTTAAAAAAACGCGTGCAGAACTGCGGGTACAGCTAGTTAATAATATATTTTATTTGCAGGGGAAAATAACATAAGAACCACACCGCTTGCACAACTTCTCTATGACAAGAAAGGACACATCGCTAAACGCGTACCGTCTTATTATAAAAAAAGATAAATACGTATTGAACACTTCTTTAAAAAAAGTTTGATCACAAGAATGTCTTGCCCTAGTTTAGATATACATTATTTGAATTTAGGCACTGTTTATCCAGTTTTGTTTTGGTAATAAGATCAGTTTTTAGGTGATGCTTGCACGACATCACACCTCTATCATTTTATTTATATATAGAATATAGAGAGAGATAAGTGATAGATTTGACCAATAAGCCATGAAATGGAAATACTTAATTTCATACGGAAAATACATTCAAAATGCAAATTAATTCTAAATTCGAGAACGTAGCCTGCAAGTTTCACTACCTAATAATACTTTCTGGAATTTAAGTTATGCGGCAGAGAGGAACTGAGGACTGGGTCACGTCCAACTTTTATTAGTTTCTCGGCTTGATAAGATGTGAAAACTTAAAAAATACCCGACATTTGAACTTAGAGAGGCGACGTTCGAAGTAATTATGAACTGCAAAGTCTTTTTGTAATGTGTTTCCATTGCCTTACTTTTAATATATCAAGGGTATTTAGTTTGAACGTATTATAAAATACGTTTTGCTTTAAATTGAATAAGGTCAGAATTTTGTACTATTTACAAACTTAAACTAACAATTTGTCTAACAATTTACACAGATGCAGAATTGACAATAAAATAGGTGCAGCACTATCCTGCTTTAAATATGGTATCGAAGTAGAATATAGGAAATACAAATTAGCACCATCTTGTACACTGTTTCAAGCTGAATTATATGCTTTACATAAAGCAATTGATATGGCAATTCAATTTGAAACTGTGAAAATACTTTGTGACTCCAGATCAGCCTGAGAGACGATAAAAAACTATCAAATCTTCCACCCTTTAGCATGCGAGGCTAGACTAAAATTATTAGAGTTACGAAATCTTAGAAGAGAAGTTAAATTCTATTGGGTCAAAGCACATGCGGGGATCACGGGAAACGAACGAGTAGAATTTTTGGCCAAACACGCTGCACTTTTTATCAAAACAGAACCACACTATGATCTATGTCCCATATAATTTCTAAAGAAAAGTATTAGAATCGCCACCTCATTGGAATGGAATGAACGTTTTATCTCAGAAAATACGGCTGGAAGCACTAAACTATTTTTTCCTAACGTATTCCAGGCTTAGCGAGTTACCAAATATACTAACTTTTCCCCCTCCATAGTTCAGATGCTAACAGGACACGGCGCTTTTGCAGACTATCTTTATACATTTAAAGTTAAAAATCACCCTGAATGTATATGTGATAACATAACAAAACAAAATGTCCTTCACGTTCTAACAGAATGTCCAATATTTTTAAAAAATAGAATTTATTTAGAAGTGGAACTTGGAATCACAGTATGCAAAAATGAACTCAAAAATTTAGTAAGTGACAAAAACACTAGAGACAGTGTTATAAAATTCTGTGTACACATTGTAGAAAAGTTTAAAAAATGTAACAAATAAATTAAGGCCAATAAGCTGTTGTATATATTTTATTAAGAACTTACAAACTGTGGATAAAGTACTTGAGGTTTTTTTTTGTTTATTTATAAAAGAGTTATTTTAAGTTTTATTTAAAATTAAAAGGGTCGTGATTTTAACGGACAGCAGAAGTGCACTTCAGCACCTGATTCAATGTGCCACTGGTGATAAAGGCGTATCAGTAGCATAAGTTATTTTGAACCATATTTTTACGCAACAATTTGACAACCAGTCTATGGTTTTTCAATGGATTCCTTCACATATTCGCATTAAGGGGAATGAAGAGGCTGACCGTATTGCAAAATTAGGATCGACTCACAGAACAGTAAAAGAGGTTAAAGTCAATTATTAGAAAGTGCTGCCAAAATTGAAAGAAAGGTTGTATAATAATTGGAAAGAATATTTTGATGAGAGAAGTAAGGAAAAAGGTATCTGGTATAAAACAATACAGTGTCAGCCTCTTCATATACCGTGGTTTAATGAATGTAACCTAAACCGACAATATGTTAAGGTAGCTTTAAGACTCCGTTCGGGGCACTATCCATCTAGACGTTTTGCATACCTAATGAGGAAAGCAGAATCTCCCAACTGCGATGTATGCAGAAAAATTGAGGATGTGCATCACTTGATGATGGTGTGTGCCAAGAACAGCATGGAAAGAGAGTCGTTGATGATAGTATAAAAAGTAGTTGCCAGAACATAGGTATTTGTCACAGCATCTTGATTGAACCCTGTTCGGATGAAGCTAAGATGCTGTATGACCTGGTTATATATATACCTCATCAGCGACTCTCATGATAGAGCTAGAAAGATTGGGGAACAATGAGGCTGATATGTTCAGTGGAATAAAACCCCTATAAACAGTATACAAAAAAATGTTTTATTTTATAAATGTGTAGTTTTTGTTTAAAAAAAAAATTGTATATACATATTTGATTGAAGAAGACGTTACTTTGCGGAAATCCATTCCATTCCAGGCGGAAGTGAAAAGTAGCGTCTACTATTATAATATTATATATAAATATATTGAATATTTATATATGAAATAAGAATACCCATACATATGTACATACATACATAAATAATCATTTCATTTTTATTGTTTTCATTATTGTATGATGGTAATAAGTCTAGTTACGCTTTCTTAATAATGTGAACCTAGATAAGGTCTCTTTCTTTTGTTAGAGGATTTTCTTATTACCCAATAAAAAAAAAACTTAAACTAAAACTAAAAAATATTAATAAGATCCCAATTGACTCTGTAAATCTCTGCCGTCTAAATATTGGCTTCAAGATAACAAAGTTAGACTATGTGTGAAACATAACCAAGCGTTAGCTATTTTTGCTATCGTTTTGCTTTTACGTAATACGAAATTACGGGCAGATCGATCTTGGTGTTTATTTTTACTGTTATATAATTTATTATTTACAAGCTTTTGTTCGTGGCATATCTCGTGTTAATGCAGATTAGAGCTATCCCGTAAAGACAGTACTTTCGTATTGTGTCCTTTTCAGTACCTCTGATAGCGTGTATACAACGTTTCATGATGTTCGGTTGTGTTAGTTAAGGTTGAAAGCGTAACAAACAAACAAACTTTCGCATTTATAATATTATTAAGGACTAACTGTGCCTGCGACTTGGTCAACGTGGAACCTAATGTACAAAATAACGACTAATGAAGTCATCTGAATGTATTTAGTCCATTTACTTATCCACTCTTATCTCATACTTATGTCGCGTCGCCATTAAAATTACAATAACTTTTGATAGAGTGGACCGATTTTAATGAAAAAAAGACTAAGTTACTTCTGAGGATACGCTTTATTTAATTTCATGTTGTGATGTCAGTTCATAATGCATGTTCATATAAACAGACAGACACACAGATAGACAGATAAATATTTCTAAAAATGATTGAAATGTATGCTATTACTTATTCCTAGACACCAGCAACAATTTTTTCCACGAAAATCGAAAATGTACAGGCACGTTACATTTACCTTCTTATTATATTCTATTTTTATACTTTACCGATTTTAATGTTTAGCCACAACCTCTTTTTTTAATGTGGCTCGGCAAAATGAGTGCACGATACCTGATGGAAAGTACAGTACAGTCCAAAAATAACGGTGACTGTCAGTGTTATAATGTAGAACACCAAATCCTTGATAGCTGCTCACTTTACACTTTTCAGTTTGGTTGGGTGGTTAAATAAAAGACTTTTTCTTTTTTTTTTCTCGAACTGACTACGCTATTGTGTTTTGGGCAACCAGCTCAAGGGTGCACGGTAGGACTGTTGATAAAATATCGATATATCGAAATATCGATATTTTTATTTTAAAACATCGATATTTTTTAGTGATATTTTTTTGGGCGATATATCGATATTTCGATATTAAAATTTGGATATCGGTGGTCGATATTATTTATTATATACATCATCATCTTCTTACCGCTATCCCACCTAAGTTGAGTCGATACAATATGTTTTCCTTTTCCACTCTCCTGTGTCAGATATAATCTCAAAATTCACACCTTTTATACCCATGTTACTTTTCACACACTGTATCCATACCTTTTTCGGTCTCCTATACTCTTATATATCTCCACCTTCATACTTAACTATTCTTTAACAGTGGCAATTTCGAGGTATTCATGTACTTCTGTATTCCGTGTGTACCATGGTGCATTGCATATTGTCTTCAATACTTTATTTTGGTACCGTTGAAGTATTTCTATATTAGAGTGACTTGCAGATTCCCAGAGTTGTATACCATATGTCCAGATCGGTTTTATGATACATTTGTACACTAGTAGCTTATTTTCTAAACTTAGTGTTGACTGTCTACCTAATAACCAGTACATATCTCTAAGCTTTTTATTTGCCTGTTCTTTTTTAGCCAATATATGATCTCGCCAGGTGAGTCTCCTGTCCAAGTGCATGCCTAGATACTTGACTGTTGTTTGCTGTGGTAGGATAGTTCCGTCCAGTACCACTGATGGACAGTCTCCTCTCCTTAGCGTAAATGTTATATGTACCGATTTTGCTGGGCTTGCTTTTATTCTCCACTTTTTAAGCCATAATCCAATATTGTTCAGACATACTTGCAGTTTTGTGGATGCTATGTTCAGCCTATAAAAATAGATTGGAACACCACAGAAATCAGCTGGCCACAAAATTGACAATTACAAATGATATTCTATCATGACTTAAAAGGATGCGACTAGCTTTAATCTGACCACCTGACCACTCTATGTAGTGTATGAAATAATTGACGACACATCACTGGATGTGTACTCACAAAAACAATAACTTCGAAAACAAATCTGATAAAAGCTATAGGGCTGATTGCAGATATGAAAAAAAAAACTTAACTATTCCAGTTATAAGTCTTTCATCTCTGTTTATGACATGCCCGTATCATGCTAACCTATTATTTCTATACTTCTCTGTCACTGATGATGTTTTCAAACTTTATCTGATACATTTTTATTTTATCAATTCTAGTTACACCACACATATTAACAATCGCATCTCTGCCGCGTACAGTTTTTCCTCATCCGTTTCTTTCATAACCCAGCATTCAGATGCAAGCAGTAGACTATGACTTATAATAGTTTTATACACCTTCCCCATGAGTTTCAAGTGCATTCGTGGAACGCAAGATACCCTAAACATCTTTCGCCATTTCGTGCATCCTGTATTTATCCTATTCCTTCCGTTATTGTCTACGCTGCCGTCGTTTTGGATCAATAAACCGAGGTACCGGAGTTTGGAGCAGGCTGGTTATAGTAATCTTAGTAGTGAAACAGCTGAACATATAAAGTAACGAGTATTAAAAAAAACTCTTACTGAAAAATATTCAACATCAGCCTGTAAGAGATCCACTGCAGGGCCAGAGGCCTCTTCCTGAAGGAAGGTATGGGCGTAATCACCAAGCCAGCCCACGGCGTATTGGCGATTTCAAACTAAGTAATCCACAGTTGTATGTTTTCTCACATATAGTAGTACTATGAAAACATTTCTCAGTTTTAGGTTTCCTTACGATGTTTTCTTTCTCTGTCAACTGGTAGTGTTACCAATTGAAATTAGTAAATGTACGCGAATTCCGAAAAATTCGTTGTAGTCACGACGGGGTTCGAACCTGCAGACATCGAAATGATATTCCAACGGCCAAATCAGTAGAGCACCCCTACTTAAAAAAAAAGTGCGTGCGTACAAAGTACACATGTCAGAAGTGAAACTTCTTTGGCGAACTAATTTATAAGTCTTGTTTATATTTATACAAATCTAAAACTTTAGATTTCCGAGACTTGAAAAATAGATGAAAAATCTGCGTTTACTGCAAATGACGTCACTTCCGTTGCATACCTGGGTGACGTTACATCTGTAAAAATTTTACCCTCATGCACCTAAAGAAGTTTCACTTCAAAAATCTGCGTTTACTGCAAATGACGTCACTTCCGTTGCATACCTGCGTGACGTTGCATCTGTAAAAAATTTACCATCATGCGCCTAAAGAAGTTTCACTTCAAAAACTTGGTGTCCGACGGGCCGAAAAATATTGGTACACATAATTATCTTATTTAGATAAAACATTAATGATGACAATTATCAATATGATTGAAAAACGTTTGTGCAGGTGGCCCTTAGAACTCTAATGTAACATTTTAAAACATTTATGGTATAAATTGTCCAAATAGACTGGATTAAAAAGTGTAAATTAATTTTAAGTAGATTTACAATAGTTTTTTTTAATAAAGCCGATATATATCGATATTTTATTTTAATATATCGAACTTCGAAGCCCGATATTGATATTTTTATAAATATCGATATATCGAAATTCCAAGCATACATATATCTCAACAACTCCTATGTGTATTTTGTATTTTGTATTTTGTTAAAGAAGAGTAATACTTTTTATTGTTTGAATGTTCATATATTAAATTTTAAAATCAATAGACCTAACCATTTTTGCTACCACCTTGACACCGCGATATAATGTACTAGTGGTGACACCTCTTGGTATATTTATAAAACTATTTGATCTTGAATAAATAGCAATGACAGTCATCGCTATTACGCCGACCTTTTAATGTTACAGAACTACTGTTATAGTTAGTTATAGTATATATTATATATTATTTATTGTTATATTAATACTGTTATAATAGCCGGTTGAAAATTGCGGAATGTTATGATTTGATTTAACTTACAATGACTTGATTAGAATTGCAAAATTTTATTACAATGTATTCATTCGCAAATAAAGAAATCTTCAAAAAAAAATTAAGGAGAACTACTTATATACTTAAACTAACTACTTTAAAATCTAAAAGTTTTAAAAAGAAGATAAGAAAACGAATGCATGCGGAGTCGCTCGTCTTCGGGTAAAACTCGTTGAACTGCGACCGTAATGTATGTTAATGTAGTTTTTGTTCATGGCATGTTGATTTAAACTCCGTTTTATGAGTTTAGCTCCTGCATTATTTCACAGTGAACCGGGCTAATGAGATTCTTTGTTATGATAAAATTCAATTTCGTGGTATGTATGTTAATTGAATTTGACGTTTTCTTTTTTAACTCTACGTTAAATGAATTAAACATGATGTTTGATATCTTTTCAAGATTAAGGGCGATCACTATAGTAGCCTATTTTTTTTTTAATTCTAAGATGTTGGCAAACAAGCATGCGGGCCGCCTGATGTTAAGCAGTCACCGCAACCTATGGGCGCTTGCAACATCAGAGGTGTCACATGCGCGTTGCCGAACCTAAAAACGAACAGGTGGAGTCGCAAGTGCGTTGCCAGCCTGTGTTTGTGAGAGAGGGGGGAAGGGGTAGTGGGAGTAGGAAGAGGAGGGAAGAAGAGAGGGAAGGAGAGGTGGGCCTCCGGCGCTCTCACTGCTCACTGACCGAATGAAACGCAACAATGCAAGCACTGTTGCTTCACGTCGGTTTTCTGTTAGAGGGTGGTTAACCCTGGGCGAGCCGACCCATTCACGCTGAAGCCAGTAATTGCTTCAGCGTGGCTCTACCACCATAATATATATAGCCTATATATAAATAGGCAGTGCAGAAATGATTAAGGAAATCGGCTGAGTGCCTTAAGCGCTCGTCTTAGTAGTCCGGTCATGCTGTTAAGACCTTGATAGTTCAATAGCGTATAGTCAGTTCGAGAAAAAAAAATGATTAAGGATATCTCCCTCCTCTGTTTATTCGCCGATTTTCTTCAGGACATCCATTGACGAGCTTTATAGCTTATATATTATCAATTTTAAAAAAAATGGAAAAAGTCTTCTTTTCATTATGGTTGGTTCGACCATTTCGGTATCGACCATTTAACAAGCACTCGTTTTCTTTAATTTCGTCACCATCACGTTTACTTGTAATTTTAATTTAATTTATATGGTGGTAGAGCCACGCTGAAACTATTATTGGTTTCAGCATGAATGGGTCGGCTCGCCCGGGGTAGTACCACCCTCTCATAGAAAACCGACGAGAAGTAACAGTGCTTCCATTGTTGCGTTTCGTTCGGTCAGTGAGAGCGCCGGAGACCCATCTCCCCTCCCCTCTCCTCTCTCCTCTCTTTTTCCCTCCCCTAACCCTTCCCTCCGAAAGATGGCAACGCACTTACGACTCCTCTGGGGTTGTTAGTGTGCATGGATGGTGGTGATCACTTAACAGCAGGCGACCCACCTGTTCGTTTGCCACCTATGACATAAAAAAAAAAAAATACTATCCTGACTGAATGAGTACTTTATTGCACTTTTTACTTTGTACACTGGTGAGTTTAATACCAAAAAGTATTACAGTTAAACAACGGTTTTATGGAGAAAAAGAGTCTAGGTAGTGCAAACATAAAAAAAAAACTAAAAGAAAGATTAATAAAGAATTTAATAACACCATGTTTTATAGCTTCATCACGATGGTTGGTTTTCACCAAAATCTCACGTTTCCTACCCATGCCCGTGCTAACTTTAACACGTTATTGCTTTAAATAAATAGTCTATGTATGTATGGTGATAGAACTTTTTCTAAAATGTACCTTAAGAATTACCAACTTCCGTATGTGGACTCCGCTCCATACAAAATAAACGAAAATAATTGATAATACATGAAACTGAAGTTAAGTCGTTAGTATAATAAAAAAGTGTGTGTGTACTTATGTACACGCGTTAGAAGTTATACTTCTTTGGCGAAACAAGATAACAATCTTTTCAAAATTTTTATCTTTCGCCTTATTCTACGTTTGTAGAAAAAACGACACTAACAATAGAAAAAGTTAACTATAGCTAACTTTAGTGTGTCGGTTTTTCGTGACGGTGTGCGCGCACATCGTAAAAATTTACTCTCATCATTTTTCCTTAACGCGCCAAAAGAAGTATAACTTCAATAATATGGGATTGTAATCTTTCTTTTTAAATTAGTCAAGTTGTAATAGAACACGGAAATATGCAGTCTATATACTATAATGGGCTTGCACTGTTGCGTTTCGTTCAGTCAGTGAAAGCGTCGGATACCCACTTCCCGACCCCCTCAGCCCCTCCCCATTCCTCCCTCACCAAAACACAAGCCGGCAACACACTTGCGACTCCCCTGGTGTTGCTAGTGTCTATGGACGGCGGTGATCACTTACCATCAGGTGACCCGGCTGGTCGTTTGTCGCCTGTAATATATAAAAAAAAGATAAAAGCAAATAAATAAATAACATTACTGCCGATAAATGGTCATTTATTTATTCTAAACGTAAGATCTAATACGTCAATGTTACTTTATTTACCATTAAGTTTACTGGTCCATTAGTGACAATAGCTTTAATGTAAGCGTATGACAAAAATACAAAAAGACCTTTAAAAATAAGATGCCATTTCTAAAGTATAGCGAGATCGTGTTTGCACAGAACTTTCTCGTTCATTTTCAACCGAAGCAATTAACGTTTTTTCACAAAATAATAACATTCAACGTACAATATTCCCAAGCATGAGGAGGTCTTCCACGCAAAGTGTTTTAATTTATTCCACTAATGAAGACGTGCCGTTCCCTAGAAGTTGAAGGAAGACGTCGCGACGCAATTTCCGGTTTTTAGTTTCAAAGAGCTGCGGAGTAACGCGGTGCGCACCGTACTCCTAATACAGGTTCTCGATTCGAACTCGAATGTTTAAAAACGTCGAGGCAGTCATAAGGACTGCCGATAGAAGTAAAAACTCAAAACAATGAAATAAATGTGTTCTCTTTTGAATTTTTAAATTAATCATAGCGTGAATGATAATATTTAAATTACAGAATTTGTTTATTGAAATTATTAACATTAGTGTGGTTTTCACATGTATTGGCACTCTGAGCAATAATTGTACCTATACAATTTTATAACATCTATTACTCAATTAAACGTATGATGTGCTGCAAAATATCAATAATACACAGTCCGCCATACTACGTGTCACCAATTTGGCGTAGGCCACGCAAGCGCAATACGGCCGGTCATGCTTACCAGCATGTCATGTCAATTGTAGATTTATCTCCTACCAAAAATACCGCAGAATAAGCCTGAAGAAGTTTTCAGTTCAAACATTTTTAATACTTCTATTCAAATCTTGCTTGTTACAATTTCATGCTTCAACTATTCAAGTGATCAACATGATATGTACTATGTGATTGCTGGATACTGTGAGCGCTGTATGATCTCCACAATGCTTGCATATATACTGAATCATGTGATCCACTATCGTCTTCAGATTAGGGATCTATGTGGAAATAAACAATGAAATAACTGTGTTCTCTTTAATTTTTAAATTGATTGTATCGTGAATGATAATATTTACATTTCAGAATTTGTTTATTGAAATTATTAACATTAGTGTGGTTTCCACGTCTATTGACACTCGGAGTAATAATTATACCTATATATTTGTATAATATCTATTACTCAATGAAACGTATGATGAGCTGCAAAATATCAATAATACACAGCCCGCCATACTACGTGTCGCTAATCTGACGTAGGCCACGCAAGCGCAATACGGCCGGTCATACTTATCAGCATGTCATGACGAGAGATTATAGATTTATCTCCTGCCAAAAATACCGCAGAACAAGCCTGAAGAAGTTTTCACTGCAAAAAAAATTGAATACTTATATTCAGAATTAAGTCGCTGATTACTGTCTGCATCAGTTAGCATTTATAAAGAATATCAAATGAGTTGATGTGTGATTGATAAAGTAACTTTCAATAAATAGTACCTTTACTTTTATAAAATGCTAGTTACTAGTTACACCAACAGTTTCGCATGCGATTGCTATTATCTGTTCTAATAAATAAATGATTTTTAGCTACTTATACCAATGTGCATGACGATTGGTTGGACGGCATAGAAATTCACACTTTATAATGACATCTGGCTGGAAGAGGATAGCATGAAAACTTTCTTTATGAAAAATACTTTGGTGTACCAATATTGTCACACGGTCTTTGAGTTTATAAATCACAGACAAAAGACAATATATTAATAATAATAAAGTAATATGAGAATGTAATTACACATACGGCCATTAAATTGTAAAGTTTTTTTATATATTATAGGAGGCAAACGAACGGACGGATCACCTTATGGTAAGTGATTACCCCCATCCATAGACACTAGCAAAAGCAAGTTGCAAGTGCGTTGCCAGCCTGTGTTTGGGGGGAGAAGGAAGTGGAGGAAGGGGGAAGGGGCAAGAGGAGATGGGCCTTCGTCGCTCTCACTGACTGAACGAAACGCAACAATGCAAGCACTGTTACTTCACGTCGGTTTTCTGTGAGAGGGTGGTACTTCCAAAGGCGAGCCGACCTATTCATGCTGAAACCAGTAATAGCTTCAGCGTGGCTCTACCACCTCCAAAGTGTAAATGTAACGCTTTAACTTAATAGTTATTGCGCCAATTTCAAACTTTAATCATGAGTATTAAAGGCGCTGCTCTATAATAAAATATATGACACAAGTAATAATATAAATATTGTTAAAATAATCCACGCATAACGTGAATAAAAACCAAGTTCGAGTGCCATTAGTCCAAGTTCGAGTGCCATTAGTAACTCCCAGCATTCCGATAAACACGGATGTGGCCCCGAATTGGTTCCGCCGTTTAGTCCCAAGATTGTTTCTTGTTCCGGGTCCTTCCATAACGGTGAGTATTTCATCGTAAACAGTTCATCCGCTAATTTTTGTATACTTTAGAGACATGGTATCTAACCACAAACCCACTGAATTTTTCACTAAGTTATAATATGGTTTAAAATGGTAATATGATAAGCGTAGAGGAGACAGTACTGTCAAGTCCGACAGGTACAACACAACTATAAGGCTTGGTGTCAGATTTTTAGCTAAAGTTTGGTAGCTAGTTTCAGGCGGGCATTTATAAATTTCGTCATGCCATTGTTCCTATAAATTTGTCGATTAAAGCATGTTATGTTACCCATTCTAAATTATAGTATAAATACGTATGTGAGTTTGTTTTTTTGTTACAATTTCATGGTTAAACTATTCAACCGATCAACATTAAATTTTGCATACAAATTGTCAAGAGTATAGAAAAGAATATGGGGTACCGTTGATCTAAGAAAAATGTACTGTTTCTGAGGGATGTATAAAGTCTATACTAACTCGTAAGCCATGAGCAAAAGCTGCTTTTATTTTTGTATTGTGACTACATTTTTTATTACAATCTAACGCGGAAAGAGACTGGAACGGTTGCTGGTCTAACAAAATTTATATTTATCTATAATTAAATAATATATACAATGAAAAGTATTTGTACTTTAAAAGTAGTATTTTGGGGTGTAAGGTCTTGAATAACATCGAAGACTGGAGACATTCAAGCCAATTCCTCATCTGCACGTGGTGCACCATGCTGAATAACGGCATGACAGCGGCGACCGGCGATGGATAATGTGCCACTCGGTGGTCGCCATTGTTTTTGGATTATACTGTGCTTACCATCAGGCACAGTGCAGTCATTATGCCGTGCTACAATAAAAAAAAACACATTTCCGTTGAGGCTCAATCACGTCAAAACAACTGAACGTGTAGGTATAACTCCCTTGACCCTTTTTTCGATTTACATACATTGATACATTTTCAATTGCCAACAAAATCAAAAGACGAGCATTACCAAGCAAGGGTATATCAGGTAGTATTTATACAAGTATATCAATTTTATGTGAATGTACATACTTCGGTTTGTTAGCGTAACTAACAAACCAAAAGCTTAAATAAAATGAAATCTACCACGGAGAGTATTCCAAAGAGCTGTTCGAATTGATACTTGCTGCAAAATTCCATCATCGAACGACTTGCCACGAATTTAAATTCCAAATACGTCATCTTAAGTGCCGTTTTTGCGTGCGTTTTTTCCACTTACGTTGGTTCTTTGGATTAAACTCCAACTACAACATAACGGCAACATAACTTACAAATCTTTCTTCTTCTACTCCTTTCTTAAGGGCCGGAAACTCATCTGTGATGGCCCTCGTGTCGCAGGTATCCAAGGACGGAGGTGATCACTTATCATCAGGTGAACCGCATATCCGTTTGCCTCCAACCCTATAAACAAATTTTAGCATTACTGCTCAACCTTTTTAGATAGCGTAATGATATATAACCTTAATAACGCTGAAAATTTCTCGTATCTGCCAGGTAACCGGATTTTTTTATATGACTTATGTAAGAATATTCATTAAATGAAATACTAATAATGAACTAAGAAACATTGCATTCTTATATAGATAGGTATAAGTATATTCTCTTTTTGTAGTCTAATCTAAGAAGTCTAATATAATCTAAGAAGATAATAACGAGATATTAATCGTATGGCGTCGAAAATTTTTGGTTTCTCTCGTTGTTGATTGTTGTGTTGTTGATTTTTAAGTCATTTATTTTTGTATGATCTAAAATCTGTTAAAGTCTTCTTCTAACACTTTGTAATTCTAAGCTTATTTTTATCTTTTTCAAATAATAGGACATAAATATATCGGATTCTGAAAAGTAAAGTCGTAAATTTGACCGTTCTTTGACCTCCATCACTAACAATAAACATTATGACGCAAGTCTATGCCACATCTCTTTATTATTTAATTTTTTTATCTATTTAAAATTCACAGATTAGCGGGAACACACGATATATTCGGACACTTGAATTATATTTATATGTATAGAATAAACTTTGTCAGTGTTCTAATTTAAGTCCCATATCATACACTACAATCGCCGAGAAATAAAATACAATCCGATATTCCCAACAGTAAAGCAAAGGAAGTCATTGTAACAAGAAAAATCATAGAATCGTTGGTATCTTTGTTTTCCATTTCAATTTAAAGCAGGAAATCGATGGCCCGAAGGCACCGATGAGATTACAGTATAGGGATGCTGGGGTATCGAGTAGGAGTACCCTGGTTTTTAATAAATGAAGATTGGCCTTAGGGTATTTCTCTAGATAGATGCATTGATGACATTTGATATTAGATCGACAATCACCAATACTTTTATTTAACCGTATAGTTCAATGGAGTATCCTTCTTTTATTACAGTCGATTGAATGATTACTCTATTTATTGCTGCGAGGTGTAATTTATGTGGAACTGAGCGTCCAAACTATTTGTTATAATACTTTAGCACGGATGCAAGTAACATCAAGCTCCTTATACTGAAATTTATGTGGAACTGAGCGTCCAAACTATTTGTTATAATACTTTAGCACGGATGCAAGTAACATCAGGCCCATTATACTTATTTCGGTATAAACATATAGTGGGAAACTATCAATTGTTTATAGTAATATATGTTTTTAAACAACAATTAGAACGCGATAAAAATATATGACTATTAGGAGATTAAATTAAATGTGATCTAAAATGCCCTTCCTCTACTCTTATATCCGTTCATCATCATACTCAAAACTTTTTTAATTACATGGTTTTCATCTCTCTTTATCACATGCCCATATCACGCTAACCTAATACTCTTCAACTCTTCTGTCACTTGTGCTATTTTCAAACTCCCTCTGGTATACTCATTCTTAATCTTCTCCATTCTAGCTACACCACACATCCACATTGCGCACTATAATTATTTAAAATACTTAATTTAATGGATATCCGATATTTATTCAGCACTTCTATCTTATATTATTTGACAATAAAGTTTTTAACAAGTATTTGTAACTACTGGTAATTGTAGATAGATACGTTGTAAATAAAAATAACGTGTACGCTGTTTTTAGTAAAATACATATACTGCAATACTGTTTTTGCTTCTATATGACTTACATATATTCAAGTACCTATTTAATTTTGTATTTCGAATTTAGCATGGTTTCATAACAGTTGTTATATATTAACTTACTATTATAATCGTATTAAAGTTAATAAAAATTATTACCTCAAAATCATTTCTCATTTGTTAAAAAGAGAAATTTGAAAACAGAAATTTAATTCCTACTTTACATTTTTTCGTTAACTTCGTAATATATAATAAAAAAATTATTTTATTGTATAAAATTTGCATAATTAATATATTTCAATTTCGCATTTACATCGTCGGGCTCGGATCAGAGCGAAATGTATCGAGAATTTCATTAAACTGAAAGTAAATGGAGTGAAAGCGAATTTCACACTCGAAAAAATTTCAAAAGAACCAGCTTGAAATACTCAATATTGCGTTTAAAAGAGACCGCATAATAAAATTGTGTTTTTGTGACACCACTTAAACTTGGAATTTAAGATAATATCCTTTTCTATATAAAACTTTTTACTTCATACACATTTGGCTTTTACCTTAAAAACATTTATCACGATATTTTCATGTAGCATAAAGTTTTAACAAACTATGATTTTTATAAGTACTGCCTACCTTCAACGATATATAAAATGGCGTAAGCGATACCATATGAGATTGTGGTCAAACGGTCCAAACCTATATATTATAGAAATATATATAAATATATATTATATTCATATTAATTCGACATATACACACTATTACACTAATCACGTACAGTGTCGATGCAGTCAGGAATGGCAATAAACACTTCGTAGATACTATCACCATTTATTTGGCCAGAGCTTCGCCTTACAATACTTCGTATACAATAATGCGTAGATATCACAGACATTTTGCCTTTTAAAGGCCGATCTATATAAGTCAAAGAGATTACTATTTATACATAATTCCGCAAAATAATTTAAGTAACACAAAAATAATAAAGTATGAACAAATTAATGTTATTTAAGCCATACAACAATTTTATATAATTATCTTTATTTCTGTATATCTAATGTGTTCACTAATCTTTTTCGACATGTAGATCAGCGACAGCTTGCCTTTCATGGCCGAACTATAAAGTCAAAGAATATACTATTAATCATATAATGATCAAACTAATGGTTGAATTCTATATAATGATATTCTTATTTAAGTCTTATTAAAATCTATATAATAATAATAATTCTTATTTATGTATCTTTAATATGGTGGCGCTAGTGTCAATGTGTCTGTCTAATATAGTGGCGCTAGTATCAATGTGTATCTAATGTGTTGGCGCTAGTGTGAATGTATATTTATAATATGGTGGCGCTAATATCAATGTTCCGGTCGTGTTGTAGTCTCGTCTCTTGGATGTGATGCAGCGTCACCGGAGGTGGGTGATAACACAATGCAATAATCAAAACATTACTCGAGTTAATTAAAGTCACCAGCGAACCAAAAACATTCGCACCAGTTTTATGTCATTAAAAATAATGTAGGCAACAAAATATTGATTAGAAAATCATAGAAACTACTGATTACTGATTAAACTTATAGAAATTTTTGATTAAATGATGTCTCTAGTTTACGTTGTTAATTTAAACAGCTCAGAAGCGGTGTATTTACTCGTTGTAAAATCTTCCTAGTTTCCGCTCAAGAACTCTTGAAGCGCAATAAAACCGTTCGAGTGTTGTGAATAAGCGATGCTTTATTACTAAACGTAATTTATTCCCTGTTCAATAGTATGCGAAAATACGAAACGGAACGATAAATAGCCCTCATATATTCGATTTGTTAATTTATTTTACAATTACGTACCTAGTTAGTTAATAAATCCTGTGAATACGTTTGTGGGAGGAAGTTTTTGGTACCATTGACCTAATATTAAAAAAATATTTGTACTGATAGGAAGTTTCGTTTAGGCAATGTTTTGTTGCTATAATTAGTTACATTGTGATTAATATCTATATTGTTATTAAAATATCTAAAGTCTTACGCGTTTAGTATTTATACATATTCTTAATAAACGTTGTTACGTTTGATTCCTTATGGCATTATTGTCTGTTTCTTTGAAAACCTGAAAAAGTGAATTAATAATGCTATTCAATTACTGTAAATATTTACATTAAACCAGTCATGTTATATGCATTCGAGCACTGAGTTACAAAAGAAGCGGTTGAGAAAAGTTTGCATGTGGCAGAGATGTGAGTGTTAAGCTAGATGTGTGGTGTAACTGGAATGGATAGGCTTAAGTAAGAGTATGTCAGAGGAAGTTTGAAAATAGCACCAGTGACAGAGAAGTTGAGGAGTAATAAGGTTATCATGCTACGGGCATATTATTAGAACAGATGAAAGTAATATAACTAGAAAAATGTTGAGTATGAAGGTGGAGTATGGATGTAGGAGTAAAGCAAACACCGAAATCCCGGTATAGATGGATTCTGTGAAGAATGATATGTGTATAAAAGGTGTGAATACTAAGATGACATCTGGCAAGAGAGAGTAGAAAAGGAAAATATGTGCTGAGCCTACTCAGGGCGGATAATGGTAAGAATTATGTTAAACTAGTAGCCACCTGCGACTTCGTTTATATTTGTATATTTATAAATGACTTTATTCTGTCCGCGGTTTCACTTGCAATTTGTAGTAACTGAAAAATTTCTAACTGTTTGGAACAGTATTTTTTCTGGATAAAAGATGAGAAAGTGACAAAGTGTATGCAATATTTTAATGGTGATCCATTGAGTAGTTATAATAATTATGCTTTTATTTTAATAAAAGGCCTTCTTATTATTCAATTCTAGCTTTCAATAATCAGATTAATTCTCTATAAGAAGGAATACGTTTCGACTTCAGAATAAATTCTTCGGAAATGTTACCGATACGGTACAGTTTGTAAGAGTTTTACCAAACCTTGGTCGGCGGCTTATCCCGACATTAGCATACGGAAACTTGGGAAAAGGAAAGTTTTTTCGAGAAGCGTGTCATGTGTTAAAGGATTTTTTATGACATCAGCCGAGAACCGCAAACCGATAAAAAAGAGATTTAACGGCGTACTAACTTGCAACAAATATAGTGGTATCCTAAGTATCTTAGTGCAGCGGTTCTCAACTTTTTTACTCAGTAGCGCACTAACATACTCTCTACAAATTTGCAACACGTTTACTCACATGTAAAATTTTTAGTAGTATCATATGTCTCGACGCGATGGTTGAGAATCGCTGTCTTAACGTAAAATAATATATCTACAATAAATAAGAAAGGTAGATATGTGCTGTTATGAGAGCTTAGCACAACCCTCTTTAAAAATTTATTTAATTTCTTATCAATATTTCTTTTGCTTTTTATATAAAAAACTATCACGGTAAC
Source organism: Antheraea pernyi (assembly GCA_015888305.1). Classification (NCBI taxonomy): domain Eukaryota; kingdom Metazoa; phylum Arthropoda; class Insecta; order Lepidoptera; family Saturniidae; genus Antheraea; species Antheraea pernyi. Next base: position 32,559 of record MU161710.1, read on the forward strand.
TTCATTTAATATGAAGTGATTAAAGTTTAAAGATACTAACATTTTTATAAACACTGTGCGTTCAACGTTGTGCGTTTTCTTGTGTGATGTCGTACGTGTGACGTCGTCATGTGATCCCGTATGGTCTAGTGGCTAGGATACCTGGCTTTCACCCAGGAGGCTCGGGTTCGATTCCCGGTACGGGAAACTCTTTTTGTAGTCCGGTGAAGCTGTTAAGATCTTGCTTGGTCAATAATAGCATAGTCAGTTCGAAAAAAAAAGCGTTTTCTTGTCGGGGAGAAGTGGGTCAAACGGTTTGGTACTTATGTTTTTTGCTGTATATAAAATATATGGTTACGAGAATAAACTACGCAATCGAAGTAGCGGGTATCAACTAGTACAAAATGAGAACACTTTTTAAATCTGCGTAAAGCAAATGTTAGCTTAACATAGCATCTAAAGCCTATGTCACACGCGACAAATAAAGCTAAAGTCTCTATGCTAGTATTTTTAATGACCAACAGCAATCCTTTTATTTTAATTCGTTGGAATACAATTATTATCTATGGAATTGTATGTCAGATTTGCAAAACTATTCTTGCATTTTATATTCTACATTATTAAAGAAAGTTGTAAGGTCATTTAACATCAAGCTATGATACTAATGCTACTCCCATACCTGCGTGTATTGCCACGAAGTTATGTCTATGGTCACAATAAATTGATGTGCGGGAAGACTTTTTTGTTATGCGTTACAAACTATCGAACTGCGTGACAATATAGACGCAGCACGATAGCTGAGTTTGCGGTTTTTACACACTTCAAAGGAATCCTGTAACGCTGATTTCGAATTATTATTGAAATGACAAAGGTATGCGAGTGGTATTCTGCACCATTATGGGAATTAATTTTGGGGTTAATTTATAGCGCGACATGTAACCGAAGCTTCGTCACGCAGCTATGGATAATCCCATAGCAGTAGAAACAGTACAATATTCATACAAAGTTTGTAAACTTGTATATCAGAGAATGCTTGTTAAGCAAGAAAAAAAAGTATGCATGTGGCGCGATGCTTAGTTTTAGTCCAATATGGGGAAAAATATGGGTGATTTTCATCCGTGATTTTGGTTTAAGGAATTTTTGGTCATATTCTATTTTGTGCATTGAATATTCATCGAAGGAAGAGTTTTTCCGACGACTATATAATTAAGGTTGATTTTTTACTAAAATTTAATATATTTAATTTATCAAACAGAACAAATTTTAGTCAAATATAAATAAACAACTCAATAATTAATCTCGCATTAATAATCAAAGATTCGAATGGGAGTTACAAAATAACAGAAAGCAAACTTCCGTTTTTGAGCTTGTTATTGTAACTTATTATTTCACAGAAATAAATGGAAATGCTTTCAAATTGTTCGCTACAAGATGACGGCCATGAATAATTAAAATATAAAACTTTAGCGAAGTTGTAAGCTCTTTACGAGTGAATAAACATGTTTAGCCGTTTATTGTATAATAATTCAAATATAAATTATAGTTCTTCAGTAAAATATTTTGTTAAAGAATAAACAGCTAACCGAGAAATCTTAATTAACCAAGAAAATAGTGGTTAACTGTTCTATCTTTAGGAAATGAATATATTATTGTATTATAAATTAGGGAAGCATTTTCTACATTCAGTTTTGTATTAGAAAATTATATTTTTTTTAAATATATTCTAGGAGATAAACGAACAGGTGGGTCACCTTTTTTTTTATTGAAGCACGGCTAAATGACTACTCTGTGCCTGATGGTAAGCACAGTACAATCCAAAAACAACGGCGACCACCGAGTGACACACTATCCATCGCCGGTCGCCTTTGTTATGCCGGCCTGCGAAAATCTGGATATGCACAGGCTGATCCCGAAACGCGACCTGCATAAGCGAATCACTATGATGGGCTTTTTCTCCATATACATTTTTTTGCGCGACCCAGTCAGGCTGTAAAACCCTACCCTGCTTTCGCCATTGTCTCGTTCGTTATTCAGCAGGGTGCATCACGTGCAGGTGAGGTTGGCTAGGATGTCTCAAGTCTTAGATATTATTCGACACCCCTTACATCCCTAAAGTAGCACCTGATGTTAAGTGATCACCACCGCCCATAGATACTTGAAACACCAGGGGAGTAGTAATTACGTTGCCAGCCTGTATTGGGAGGGAGAGGAGGGAAGGTGAGGTGGTCATCCGGCGCTCTCACTGACCGAACGAAATGCAACAATGCAAGCACTGTTACTTCTCGTCGGTTTTCTGTAAGAGGGTGGTACTACCCCGGGCGAGCCGACCCATTCATGCTAAAAGTAATAGCTTTAGTGTGTCTCTATCACCTATATAATCGTTTTGTTTTCATTACTAAAATAAAATTAGAAATTTATTTCTTTAACCTATCATAAAATTTGTTCCATTACTCTCTTATAAATAAAGACTAGATAAAGCAATCGAATTACTTGTGAAACTAGCATAATATAAATTCGACCAAAGGCGTGCTTAATACCCCTGGGTAATAGTACGTTTATAATGGTTAATTACCACATATTGCCTCAAATATATTCAAAAACAGAATCGATATTTTTCCAGTAATTCCTACGACAAAAGCTGTCACAGGCTATCAAAGTTACCGTTTCTGACGAGCGACATCGTAATAGCTTGATCGCTTTGAAGGCCTTCTACATCTGCATAAATAATGTTGTTTAACTATGAATATTCACTTCATTAGTCATGTTTACAGTATTCTTTATGAAATTCGGTATTGTGGAACGGCATTGTGGAACTCTGATTACGCGATAGTGTGCGCATGGATGTCGCTTTGATAGTGAATTCGAACGGTGTTCTAACTCCTCGTAAACAAAACCATAGATAGTATTGTTGTGCTCTTGGTTAGCCAAAATGCCGTTTATTGTATGTATCGTATGTTCGAATGCGCTAAACACTGCATCTAAACTATTAAATGATAAATGTTTATAAAGTAAATTATGTATTGCATTTGGTTTATATAAACTTCAATAAATAAGACGTATTTCATTAATTTATGTTTATTCTAATACGGCAACAGGAATTACTTAAATGAATAAAGTATTCAAAGAGAGTTGCAACTGAAAGGTTTAACCACTCTTCACATTTTCGAAGGCAATCTAAAGTATTAAACTTTTATTTACCTCGAAAAATAAACTTTACCCGTCAGAATGAATTTCAAACAAGAAAATTGTAGAGTTCTTCCTTGAAGAAATCTTTAAAGTGCCAAGTCTGCGCTACGATGACCTAGACTGTCCCGTTTTGTGTCTAAACTAAAACAAATTTTATTAACAGTGCATAAAGTCTTTATTTTAATAACAGCTGCACAGCGGTTAAGCTATTTCATCACAAGTCGAACGTGTCTGAGTAAATATCATTACCGTGGGTCCACAACAGCACTTCTCACGCGGTCTTAGCCACTTAGCCATATTCTAGGTGGAATATGTGCTCCGTAAGGCTCTTCTTACTATAAAACCAAATGCCGCGACCAAAGTCGTTTTCTTCCACGATTATGTGCGTAATTGCAACGTGGCACAATTTTTATAGGCATTCATGGGGAAAATTGTTTTGGGTTTAGCTTGCAAATACAGTGTAACCTCAATATAACGAAGTAAATGGGCTTAATATATTGAGATGATTTTATTAGTCTAGTATAAGTTAGTAGATGAGTTAGTAGTATAGTGAAATAAATATAAACCCCATACTGATATCAGGTTTAAACATGATTCAA
>MU161711.1:0-16954 GCA_015888305.1 Antheraea pernyi
TGCTATATTATTATATGGTCGTAGGTACTTTGTAAAGGGAAGGTTTTGTTATATTTTGTTCATTAGTACACCGTGCAAAGCCGGGACTGGCATCTAGTTTATACATAAAACATGATTTTTATCTCTCTCTCTCTCTCTCTCTCTCTCTTCCTGACTATTTGTCCCACATGGTGGTGGGGTCAGCCTTCCGTACTTTACTTCTCCACTTCGCTTCCTTGACATCGACTTCGGTAACTTTGCACTCGTCCATGTCCTTCAGAACTACACCCTTCCAATTTGTTTTGGGCCTGCCTCTGGGTCTTGGACCAGGAAGGGATAGTTGGAGTGTTAAATTCCCCACGTAGTCTGTTGGCTTTTTTTCACGTGACCATACCATCGCAGCCTACTTTCCGTAATCTTATCGGCAATGTAGCGCACTCCTAGGATACCTCGCACGTATTCGTTGCGGATTTTATCGAGCCGCGTTATGCCACACATTATATATACCAAAAACAAAACTCGTACCATATTATTTCAATACAAATCGGTAACGTTACGTACGCGTGTGACATTGACCGTCAAATTTACTATGCGTAAGAGGCATCCACTGACTGTAATTTTGCATTGTAGGAAATGGCAAAGTTCTCATCGATTTGTTTAGGCATACTTATAAAAATATTGTTATAGTTTACAAATATTTATATTATAATAAATTCGGTGAATAGATGTAATATCGATTTACAAATGTTATCCAATAATGTTGAATAATTTACTGGGTTCGGGTTGTCTAGCTTTGTAGTTCGGTGAAGCTGTTAAGCCGTAAAGCTATTTTAATCTGCACTCTTTAACATTAAAACATGTAATCTATTATATGACAAAAGTATAAACCAGTGACACTTGTACTTCAACATTCTTTTCTGCGTACGGCTTAAGAATAATTCGTATACAACAAAAAAAAATCATAATTCCACTCATTACAAAAGAGGCCCTTCGAGGATATTGTCAGGAGTACAGGTAAGGAATCAGATAAAAAAAAATCTCTATTGTATAAAATCAAAACGTTTTATTTCATATATTGAGACAATTATATATATTGGAATGAAGTTCCTTACGGCAGGCTTGGTGAGAATGTGGTAGTAAAACCGTAAGAAAAAGTGCGTGGAATAAAACCGTTAAATGGGACGTGCGCAGGCGCGACAGTCGTATACACAAGCGAGTAGTGTATAATACCTTTCTCTTTCTCCTTCTTTCTTTCAAATTCTCGGTGAAATTAATCGTTAAATTAATTTAATTAATCGTTGAATTACAATTATAATATCGGTTAATCGGTAATTTAATATTTTTTTTTTTGCAAGTTGTGTCGATCACCACATCTATTTTTTTTCTATTATTTTTTTCCACTCTAACTTGTTAGAATGTCAACTCAGTATTCACACTTTTTATACACATATCATTTTTCACACAATCTATCCATTTCAGTCTTCCTCCATTCATATATCCTTCCACTTCATACTCAAAGTTTTCAAGTTACATGACATTCATCTCTCCTCCTAATATGCACGATGTTAACTTCAACTTTCTAGTCCTCAACTTCTCTGTCACTCTTGCTATTTTCAAACTTCCTCTGATACACTCATTCTTAATTTATCTTTTCTGGTTACACCACACATCCATCTTAATATCTATATATGTGAACTGTAATTATTTAGAGAATATTAATTTTTAATCTATTAAGTTTTCCAACAACATATTTTTTAAATCAATTTTTTTTTTCATATAGTTTTTACGTGAACACTGTTATTTTTCCTTATATTCGAGGGTAGGGCATCAACTATTATCTAATACACAGACCCCCTACAGTTACTAGAATATCTAATAATACAATACCTAACCTTGCATTACAGAAATTATAATTTTCAATAGACAATAATAATTGTGGTCTGTTTTCACCCTTCCCTTCAGTACGTGACTGGGATAGGGAGAGGAGGTAATAATCCGACAGACACAATGCCTTGTAAATGAAGGTATCTCGCCCGTACAGAATTAGGGACGTATACTCTCCCTTCCGAGTTACACTCGTCTTCAAAAAAATATAATACTACGTACATATATAAACTTGTTCATACTCCTACAGAGTAAATAAGAAAAGCTGTAACAGTTTTATTTACTTGTTATTGTGAAGAATTGAATATATTTGTGCAACTGTGTAAATAGTAAAATAATAATAAGTCATTTACTAGGCATATCTATGTTTATATTTTTTCAATACTTCGTAATTATTGTTAGTTATTTCTAACTGGAATCCATATTGTTATGCTCTCTGCTAATTAGAATGCAAGTACATATTAATTACGTGATAGACATACAGTTGAGTACGTGCTTTTCATTTCAAATGGGACACACATATGATAATGCGCTTAGTTAATGGAATATTGATATTAGTTTTATAATTTTAAGTATATATATGTAGTATATTTTGTGGCATATAACTATATTCTGTGTAAAATTTGTACAAACATTGAATCAGAAATGACGTAACTTTAAAAATGTACTTTCTCGTTTATAATAATCTAATTATAAGACTTTAGCGAAGTTGATTGGGTTGAAGTATATTAATACTTTATTTAAACGAATAATTTAAAAGCTCTATCATTGGTTTTTAATCTATTTATTTTATTAACAATGGTCATGAGGTAAGTTTCTAATACCCGCTTCGCTAGCACACCATCTCAGAGATGTAAATCTGTCGCCAAAAATTAATAGGTGGCCCCGACACATGTCTATGAGCGGTTTCTGAGATACTCGGTTAAACTGCCAATAGTTATTGACTCAACAGAGTTATCCATAAGATAAACTGTCAAATGGCCTGTTCTTCTTCTTTTTCTTGTTTTGGCTCCGCAGAAGCACTTGCCAGTGTCAATGTTTTGTTTCAATGGAGATTGCAACTTATTTTACACAATAAGTGTCCTGTGAATAATTTCAATGTTCCAACAAGATGGTGGTCATCTTGTTAGAACTTTCCGGGGAGTTTTTATGGCATCTCAGAATTCATGGTCCGTGGTATTATTTACCATCCAATTCACTTGTGCACAACAACCGAACAATATTACGTAAAACGCTACCAATGTTGCAAAATATATATAGAGTTAAATAAGACAAGATTATGTAAAAAAATATAAAGGCTTCTACATTACAGACTCCCGCTAAAAAATCTAATTGATTTGAATGATATGGTTACGTATGTTTTTTTCTGTTTTTCTGCACACTTTCGGTCCACCCCTTTTTCTACTGTCGTTAATTTTGTTAGTCTTGTCAAAAATCGTTTCGAATGTGAGCAACTATTATAATTATGATTCTATTTAATGATTGTACGTTTGCTATGTTACGTTAATTACATTTTTCATCGCGATTATTTTCTTTATGGCTCTTAGTGTATTGCTAGTTGAAAAAAATCTGTTACATATGTCAAGCTAAGATAAGTTATATTGAATACATATAGCTGTATATATAAATTATGGTCATATAAAATATAGAAAATTGTGTAGGTATTAATGTCTCTGTCGCATGCTTGTATCCAGTATGCATGCAAATAACGCGCCGCATGGGACCGTGGCTCGCTGCATGCAATGAATGCAAATGTCGTCGGCTGGAGCGACACACTACGTTCTTATGTCGCTCGAAATTATTGTTTACGTAATATTTACATGAATACTTTAATACTTTAACAAATACGTTTTATAATTTCAAATAGTTTAAGATACTCTATTTGTACAGTTATCATTATACAATGGAACCTTTTTGTATAAGTCGATTGTTGACGTTCAGGTCTTGGTTAGTAAGCAGTATCGGGACGCCAACTTTTTGCTTGCCGTGCACGTCAACATCAAAATTAAAAAAGAAAAAGTGACAACTTACTCGACTGTTTTTCATCGAACGATCGAGAAGGATATGCAATCAATCAGCAGTATCAAATTAATCTTTATCTAACATTCGTGGAAGTTCAGTGAGACAACACAGAGGAGGTCACGAGATACGTGCATTGTATCTTTACTGTTGTTAACTGGATCTGAACGAAAACTTTAAAGGTTCTCGAAGACCCCTTTGGGGTCCCCCAGGGTAGCAGAAAGTCACCATAAGCTATTTTGGCGGTGCGCATGCTACACTGTTTATACTCAATTTAAAGCAATTTGCAGTGAAACGTGGTAGCGACCAATCAATTCCAGACGGACGTGTAAAGTAACGTCCACTGTAATATTTAATAATGGATTTCTGCAAAGCAATGCCTTCTTCAATCAATGTATCATCACCATAGTACAAAATATGCTTAGTTTGAATTTTGTATACTTATATAAAATTTCCCCTTCTGCTCCCATCACCTTCAATCTTTATATCAAGATGCGAATTTCAAAGCAGTTCTTTAAAACACTTTTAGATTCCATAAGACTTTATTTAAAGACAAAGTATTCAATAAGATTTAGGTGGAAACTGGGTTGATATAGACTGCTTACTCTTTTATTTTGGTTTTGTTAAAAAAAACATGCGAAAAAAAACGCGAGCCGGCCCCTGCAGCAGTCAGCGAGCGCGGTGCATTTAATACACAAGTACCAAAATAATATAACCATATAAAAATAAACTACAAAGCTTTCGAAGCAGAAATACGTAAATCCTATAAAGGGTGAGAGGGCCCGGTAGTAAAACCGAACCACGTTGACCAGCATCAATAAACCTTCCGAGTAAATGTTTACGCGTGGCCGCGCCCGCCCGTTGCCTAACTTTGTTCGCTTCTTTAAATAAAACGGCCCCAACGAAAGATGAGGGTTCGGTTGCTCTGTGATGGAACGAGGTAGCTCGCTATACAATTTCGTCGGGTTAAATTGAATTTTATCGACGTACGTCACGTGCGAAATCGTTTTAGATAAAATACATTCCGCGTTCAGACCTATGTACGTTCCTTTTAGATTTTTCGATAGACTAGGCGTTCGAAAAGATAAACTATTCGCGATATCGAAACTAAACTTAATTATTTGAAAATCTTTACAAATAAAAATTAATTCGCGAATCATCTAAGCGCTGCGCTTTAGAGTGGCTAATTCTTTTTTGCGTTTGTAATTTTTGTAAGGCTTATTCTCTTCATTAGAATACATAGTTTATTGTAACTGTGATACAATCTTTTCGTATTTGGTACGCGGTATATCTAAATATATAAATTAAATAATAAAGATCTGTCGGTCATCGCGTCACGTAAAAACTACTACTTGATGGACAGATTTCGATCAATTTTTCTTTAATTTACGTCTTACATATCTGGCACTTATCTCAAACAAAAATTATCACGTCATCCTGATTTAATACAAGGTTATTATAGTTTAAAGAACTATGATTTTTGCAAGCACTAAACAACACTATAAACGCTGTATCTAAAGTTCTAATAAGGGAGTCCACCCAATGTTAGAACAATGAAATTATTTGCAGGACACTTGTGATATTATTCACCCACTCGACAATGGCAGTAATAAGCTGGAATATTGGTTTTGTAGTGTTAGCTCCGTAAACGTCGTTGATGTTGCGTGCCGCTCGTGCCGCGTTGCTGCCACGACGGTACTCATATTCCATAATTACTCGAATTTTTAACGTATCCATGACGACAAAAAAGATTGAAATGCAATGAAAACGTAACACTAATCAGTAAACAAATGACTACTTTTGGAAAAAGAATTCCATGTTTTTAAAATAAAATTAATTTGAAATTAGAATTCTTAGCCAAACAAAAATTATTTTCATTTGAAATGGCCAGTACTGCAGAACGGCAATTTCATAGAACCTATTATATTTAATCTTGTTTTCAAAAAGAACAGTTCACAAGTCTCCGCATGATATTTTTTTGTTTGCTTTGTCTTTACATTTGTAAAACATATATACAAAATCTAACTCTAAAAAGTAAGAGCGATATAGTTAAATTGATACTCTAATGTTATATACTTTCTTGGCATAAATGTTGTATATTTTGCTGGCAGATGGTTCCCAAAACTAGAGGAAGTTGATATTATTTATACTAAAACTTTATATCTATTAAACTAACTTAAAATGGACATGGAGGTCCTTCACTCTATCTAATTGTTACTCTGCTGTGATAACAGGACGGGTCAAAGGGGATTTGTCGTCCTGGTTTCAAATCTTACCCGAGGATAAGGAGACATCTGTTAGATGATTAAGTTGCTTTGTAGTGACAAACTGACATTGACCGCATTAGATACAGAGAGTTTACACAACAAATTATTTTGTTATATACTTTTGTATTATTTACTTCTGTATATTTTTATTACAAAGGGATAGAGTTTATTAAAATATTACTAACAATAAAATTTTTAGAAATCATAAAAATTCTTGCATCGATATAAAAAAATGCATTGTATTTATAGTGTGACATAAGTTATATTTTGTTTTTACTGAGATGCATTATAATTAAACAAGGACAAAGTCACGGGCGGTTATTACTTATGTAGTAGTATGTTGGATTGTAATTATTACGCGTATAAAAAAGATTTGTACGAATAATGCATCTTTATATATATAATTCTTCCGTCGCTGAGTATGCGACTGATCTTCTCCTAAATGGCTGGACAGATTCTCATCAGAAATTTATTATGAATGTTCAGATGGATTCAAGAATGGTTTAGATTTACAATGGGAACCAGTAGGTATCGCTGTCGTTGAAATTTAGGATTTTTTTTATTATCAAGGCAAGACAACGTCCGCCGTGTCCGCTAATGATGTCTAGTATAAATATTTAAGAATATTATTTATCAGCTACCTAATTATTATAATATATTTATTTAATTGCTAAAAGATTAAGAACTAACTTTGAAAATGATACGGTAACATAAGTTGAGTACGATTAAATGCGTTTAAAAACTTTAAAATGTATGTATGGATTGTATAGTACGAAACGGACCAATAGATAAAGATAAGTAAATGCTATAATTAAAAAAAAGTAGATTGGAGTAATAAATCATGATAATATAACACTTACACTATTATATTACATACGTGTTATAACGTACTAACCCCTGCCCGCGACTTCGTCCGCGTGGGATAGTTACTTTGGACTGACGCTAACACGCAGCGGAATCTCTCAAGAGGAAAAAAACCCCGGTTTTGAAATTTTTTTCATTGCTGCTCCGCTCTTATTGGTCTTAGCGTGATGATATATAGACTATAACCTTCCTCGATAAATGAGCTCTATAACACTGAAAGAATTTTTCAAATTGGAGACGTCGTTCCTGAGATTACCCCCTGAACGTCACAAACTATACCTCTTTATAATATCAGTATAGATTAATATTTTATTTAAGTAAGCATGGAACGTTATATGTATAACTGCTATATTTCACGTGATATAAAGAATAATTTATCATATTATAATTATGAAGCTATGACTGCTAATGTAGTGAAGAGCTCTTCGTGTTTATAGTAAATTTTGTCTTTGTGTAAATAGTTGGTAAGATCACTGATGTAGCAATAATCTTAAAATGTAGCGTCTTTTCACTTATCACCTGTAAAATAGCAGTGACGAATAAATATAATTTCACTGTTACATAATGACATTAAAAAAGGTATACATATTTTTTAACTTATTTCATTGTTACTTTGGAAGTATTATATAAATGGCAAGTAAAAAGCATAGTATAACTATTATTCTCTTAGTTTTTTTTATAACAATATCTTAATGACCCTTCAACTATCTATCAGTAAGATTTTAACCATAAATATTTACAAATTGTTAGACATTAATGTCAGATTTTCTTTTCTAGGTTATATTTTAAAAGGAATTGTATAACTCCGCAAATGATTTTTACAATAAGACTTGTTTACGCTGCAAGCACATAATAAAAACTGACATGTCGTTTATCTCTTCCTTATAGTGAGTAGACAGCTCAAAGGCCTTGGTGTATAAAGAAAGAGCAGTCAAACTTTGTCTGTCATCCGTTTTGTTGGGTCCCACAATAAAAAGCCCCCGAAGGCATGGACAGCGAAATTTTTATGTTGAAAAATGACTCCACCCCTTGTGTAGTGGTTGTTAGGTGAAAGCATTATTTCGTATTACCGATGTTATTTCGTCTTTTGTGGAGATAATAACTGATTGATGTATTTTTATTATTTATGACATTATTTATTTTGTAGAACATTTATGTGAATATCACAAAATCATAATAATTATTATTTTTTAGATTTCGCAATGGGACGCGCCTATATATACCTCTATATTATACTTATTAAAACTACCTAATGAAGAGTTATATAGTAAAATGAATAGTTTCCCCTAAAAACTCCTAATGCTCTCAAATTTCATGGTAATCTTTCGAAAGAGGCTGAAGTCTATCGATTTCAGTTATATATACTAAAACCAATTCATGTATATATGGTGTCCACTCATTACGCAGGCCGTACTCTATAATTTCTTTGCACTACAGACAAACTGCAGTACAGCACAACTACAGTTCAACCCTTCGTGAATCATAAAAACTGTTAAAATTCTTCAAATAGATTTAATCTAAATCCGTACAATAATCATTACATAGTATAAAACAAAGTCCTTTGCCACGTCTGTCTATTTGTTCGCGATAAACTCAAAAACTACTGAAAGGATTTTCATACGGTTTTCGCCAGTGGATAAAGTGATTCATGATGAACGTTTTGGTATATATAAAACAAAGTAATCTGATATATTAGTAACATAGGAAACAACATAGTACTTTTGAATATTCTAAACATTATATTTCAAACAGTATAACTAATAAACTAGCTTTTGTCCGCTGCCTCGTTCACCTTTCTATAGATTTGACCTATCCCTCAGAAGCAGTCTTTTAACTTTTGACACTAATTTCTCAATATACTATATACATTTATTTATATAGCCTAAACTAAATTTCTCTCATGTGTACATACTTCGTGAAAGCTTAATGATATAACTATTACTAAAGCTCCAACACAAATGACACGTTATTAACGCATTCACGTCTTTATTATGAGCCATTAGTGCCCCAAAATTATACTTGGCCGTATAATAATACCTCTGTAATGAGACCAACGTCTAATTAGTGACTTGCGTTACACGACTTTTCACCAGTAGTTTCACAATTAGGGCTACCAACCTTGAAACTCAAAACATGATACGGATAGTTTCAAATGTAACATATACTTAAATGGAGACATGTTTATAGACTATGAACAATAACTGAACGAGTTATAATTCGTAGGGGTTACCAATCGACGTACCATTCACAAAAGCACGTGAACCGAGGTTTTAAATTGTAACGAAAATTACACAAACGTTGCAAAAAGTATAATAAATTGAAGTTAAAAATATTGAAACACAATGTGATCTTGATTTCATTCAATTTCATAAGATATTTTATAATAAAAAGCAGGCGTGAAATATTTCATATATCACCGGTATTTTTCATGTGACATTAAAAATCATTCGTCATCGTATTATGAACTGGATGTGCCCGCAATTATGTCCGCCCGCAATTATGTCCGCGTGGAACCTAAATTAAAAAATACAAGTCCATTTACTTATCTATTTTTCTCTCGTACTTGAGTTGCGTCGTCATTAAAATTACAATAACTTTTGATAGAGTGAACCGATTTTAATGCAACTAAAATTAAATGTTACTCAAGGATATGCTTCATGATTTTCTTGGTAAGGTTTTATCTTGAACGCAGTACTTTACCAGTGATATGTATTCATACAAACAAACAGACAGACATTTCTAACAATGGTTGAAATGATTGAAAATCTAATGAGGTACAGACAGACACGTTAAATTTACTTTCTTATTATATATATAGATATAGATTTATATCACTGTTATTTTTAAACTATGGAATGTACCAAAAAGAATGCAAATTATAGTTCGCAGAAATCATACGCCTGTTATATATCATATGAACGCGAGTTACAATATATGGAGAGTTACATATGGAGTTACAACTCCAGTATGAACGACAGCAGCAAAAATGGTCGTTCACGTATGAAATATACATTATAGAATGTAATATTATTTAATATTCGGATTCATTTAACAAAAAAATGGTCGCGTGAAACGCAAAAGAAATTTATGCAGATATGATAATCGTCTCATGTGAAGTAGACTATTATTAAATAACAACTGTGAAATAGCAGTTACAAAAAAGCAGTATAATAAATACATTTACTAGTAATTCTTGGAAATTTGTTTCCCAATTCCTTCTCACAATTTGCGCTATAATTCTTGGAAGTCACGCCTTAAATACAAGACGTGAAACCAGCCTAATCGTGCCACGATTATGGTAACCTACGACTCAGATATTATTTAAAAATCAAACGTTTCAGGCAAAAATAAACAATAATTTCAATGTATAGCTGAATTAATACGTAATCGATTACCACTGGTTACGAAAATCTAATTTGAAATTCTTATTTAAATTTGTCCCCCGCTCCACTTGGGGGAGTTGAAAATTAGACGCGACGTTTGCACGTTTTCTTCAAGCATGCTTAAATGCGTGAGCAAATGTAATTACTCGCGGTACTCAGGGTTGTCGATAATTATTGTTTATACGATAGTATTATTCAAATACTGATTAAATACGGTTATTTTATTTAAACTTTATTAGTATTTTAGAGCATTAAATTTTTTAAGATATAATTTCAAATTGACCTTAAATTAAGATTTCTATTTAACATTTTTATACATAAATACTTATAGATAAGAAGTGTTGAGTTTGTTCAGTTCACGTATTACTAAACGTAGGTTTCAATCGTGCAATGAGCTGAGAGGCTTTCGTTTCGTTTTGCCGGCAGCTTCTCTCATAATAACGTGGATTTCACGTATCTCTCGAGAACAGTATCTTTTTTGGATGTGTAGCTACCGAGTATGTCATCCTCTTTGGGCGACAACTTTTCTATATATTGTAAATAGAACGTCGTTCAAACAAAATGAACGATCGCGTCTCTATAAATACCTTATATGGTCATAATAAATAAACAGTCTATTTTAAGCATTCCGAGTATTATTATTACGCTGTCCGTGTTAGTCTAGAATCTTCTAGTAGTGAGCCGAAAGCCTACAGATGAAAGGGCCTATCCTATCCAGTAGTGAGCCGAAAACCTACAGATGAAAGGGCCTATCCTATCCTTTTCTGTAACCCTGACAACGTGTATGAATATTTTCATGGGGTTTTGGCCGGATCTTGGTATGCCATGTAGTGGTCTTGATATTTTATCCATAATCTTTTGTTATTTGGCTTTATATTGTGTAATGTTGGTGGTGCTTTACGTTATATAGTTTGGTTATTGTGCACAGTGGATCGGAAATAATACCACGGGCCATGAATTCTGAGATGCCACAAAAACTCCCAGGAAAGTTCTAACAACATGGCCACCATCTTGTTAGTTCATTGTAATTATATCAAGAAACTTGTAATATCACTTGACAATGGCAGTAATAATAGTCTACTAGAAGACTGGTTGCCAAAAATAAAATAGAAGAAGAAGAATATTTTAATGACGATCTGTTAAGTCTTAAAAAACAAACACAAGGACATTCGCATTTATAATATTAGTTACAATGTGTTATCATGTTTGATAACTCGTCGTTATCATTCACTCACGCGGTATAGTTGTAATTGATAACTGTAAATCGCAAATATTTACGTTACTGTCGCAAACCTTTGTAATATATATTTACCATTTCATTGAATAATTAGGGTTTCGAAGCTTTATAATTAACTTGCTGACTAGCTAGAAAATTAGCATTTATGTATAATTTCGTCCAACTTAAAAGATAGGATAGTCTATAATTCGATTAATGGCTTCAATATGTTTTAATTACAAATTAAATGATTGTAAATGTTGATTATTGTTATTAATTGTAAGTTTTTTAGCATTACTGTGTACATGTTGAATTAAAATTATGATTCAAAATTAACACGTGGCGCCATCTATGAGATATCTATGACATTCGGTCCTACAGTTTTCTGTCAACAAGCTAATTTAAAGCGCCATCTGTTCGAGACTGATAAAACTTATATAACAACTTAAATAACAATAATCAACATTGACAATCATTTAATTCAGATTAAAAAGTCAATATTTTTTTCGATATTATTTATCTGGTATTAATCGAAATATAAAATATCCTATCTCTCTCAAGTTGGACCAAATTATGCGTAAATGCCAACTTTTATGAAGATCGGTTGAGTAGTTTCGAATTTCATTGTGAACAAATATCATGACAATGGTTTTTTTATATATTTAGAAAAGGAATACATCGATGAGCGATCACTTAACAAAGGTATATGGTACAAAAGCTTACAACCTACCTTACTGCGGTATATCTGGTTTGACAAAATTAAAATCAATCTGAACTAACAAACTAACTCAGGGCACATTCCACCGAATAGATTTTTATATTTAATAAAATTGACGTTGTCACCAAGTTGTGACATATGCAATGTTGTAGATGTGTACCACATTATGACTGAATGCAGACGTAACCATGCCCCAAGAGTAACACTAGAGAATAAAATGAATGACTCATTAAGATCTGTGGGGTTTATGTAATGCCATTCTTGCTTTCCCGACATCCGACGAAGCAAGAATGTTTTACAGGCTGGTTATGTGAGGATTGAAATCCGGTAAATTATTGACTGTTTGTGTACAATTTTTATTGGTTTTATTATGTGTCATGGTCAATTTGTGACCAAACTTCAATTATAAATAAAGAAATATATATATTTAGAAGATTAATTAATACGCGTAGCATTTACCTTATGAAATTTGTATTATTATTCTATTTCTGTACAAATTGTGCACCACTGTGTAAACTCTTTATCATGTTTTGTGTATCCTAGCTATATGTATATCAGTATATTCTTTATTTTACGTTTGAGAACATTATTGACCAATCAATAACTATTCATTATCAGTCTCTCACACGCACGGTACAGTCGCAATTGATAACTGTATCAAATCGCCAATATCCACGCTACTGTCGTAAATCTTTGTACAGTCCTCGCCGTACTTTTTAACCGCTCTGAATATGGTAGCGCAGATGTTGATAAATAAAAACCCAAGACGCATCAACGTCTCAAACCCATCCGCATAAAATGAGTGCACAGTTGAGAATTCTGAGCTCATTTGAAATAGACTCTCGTCACTTGCATGTCTGGACTTTTTGTACACTGCTCTGTAAAAACAACTTTAAATAATTCGCGAAAGGTTGAATTTGCAAAAACATAAGTTTATAGTATGACTATAACTGTTTAGGCATGTCGGTGAGTTTTTGGGGGACGGTTTTGAGCGTTACATTTATTCGAGACTGTGCATCTTGGTTTTTTTATCTATCAATGAGTGCAGAGCACAAATTTAGATATTACATAATAGGTATTACATCTATACATATAATATCTAAGTATATAATAATATCTATCTAATCTAGAATCTAAATCTAACGTGTGTACACGTTTCGATTTTCATGAAAAAAAATTGCTGCAGGTGTCTAAGAATAAGTCATAGAATACATTTCAATCATTTTTAGAAATGTCTGTCTGTCTGTTTATATGAACACGCATCACTGCTAAAGTACTAGGGCCACAATAAACCCTCGTAAAAATCGTAAAACACATCCTCGGGAGTAACTTAGTGTTTGTTTTATTAAAATCGGTTCACTCTATCAAAAGTTATTGTGGTTGTAATGACGACGCGGCGTTAGTACGAGAGAAAAGTAGATACGTAAATTGACTTAATACGTATGACTTTATTATTCACTGTTATTAATCGATTTCGAAAAAAGAAGAGGTCACTACGTTCGGTTGTATGTATTTTTGTTTATGTATGTTACGTTTGTGTACGTTTATGTATGTGGATGTATGTTAACTCTGCCCTCCCAATATATTCTAGATAATTTAATGTATGTCCGCAAAAATTCAGATATGTTGGATCTAGTAAAAGATCAGCATAATTTAAATACTAAAAACAGCAACAAATTGGTCATTCCATGCTTCAGGCTCACTAAATCCAAAAACAGTTTTTTAGGTAATAGTGTTAAGTTTTATAATAAAGTCCCAAAACACATTACCGATTTGCCTGATAGTGAGTTCAAGAACCATGTCAAGCGGGTTTTAATATCTAAAGGCTATTATAGGGTGGATCAATACGTGAACGATTGTGACGTTTGGAAATGACGCCCCTCTCTGTGCATCCACTAATAACGAATGTGAAAATTAAAATGTTTATATTACTATAGAAATATATGACATGAAAAAATAAACCAGATCGAGTTTCTTGCCGGTTCTTCTCGATGACTGGGCTGTTTTCCGAACCGGTTTGACGTTCATAAGCGCCTTCTCAGGGCCTAAATTGAATAAAGGATATTACAAAAAAAAATCGATATCTCCGTCAATTATGTATGTTAATTTTAATGATTCTTTTTTTATTTGAATTGGTTACATTCAGAGGTGGCCACAAATTTGAAGAAAACATTCAACCTTCATTTGATTTTCATCCCACTCCGTCTCTACGTATATTCGTGAAATTGGAAAGGATTTATTATACCCATTAGAAACCAGATATATTTATGGACACTAAAAATGGAGATTTTTTTTCCAAAAAAATATAAACCGCCATCGATGAGAAAAACTAATAAGGCACTAAAAATAACTGAATTATTAAATTAACCAAATTAAATAAAAATATTGATATTCGCGCTACCTAATAATATATTTGAAGTCGATGCCAAACTACATTTCAAATTTGTTGCAGGTAATAAAATATGTATACTATACAGATATATACATCACGGGACACGAGAGTGGACCAAAACTTTGTACGTAGATGATATGAATTTAGGTTGGCATTGACTTCAAATATATTATTAGGTAGCGCGATTATCAATATTTTTTATTTAATTTGGTTAATTTAATAATTCAGTTATATTTGGCTTTTTAGTGCCTTATTAGTTTTTCACGTCGAAGGCGGTTAATTTTTTATTTTTGTATATTAGACTCCACGCGGACGGAGTCGCGAGCACAGATAGTTATACAATAAAAATTCATTTATAATATCAGTTAGGATAACGTCTATGTAGAAGCACATAAAAATAAACAAAAGTATACAAATACTAAAAGCAGATAAGCAAAGTGATAGCCCTATTATAGAATTTATGCAGCGTCACCTCAATTCTGAATGAGTTACTCCGTTGATTAAATCAGTCGGATACTAACGTTCCAAAAGACGACGCCGCGTGTTACGTACTGTGTTACTGTCATAGTACGGGAGGGTTCGGGAACTCTTCGTGATTGTACCAAAATGTGATTGCTCGAAGACTGGATATTAACAGCTGTATTCAGGGCTTAGAATACCGACAGCCGCGTATACGAATTTAAAATACGAACCCGTCTTAATTTATTTAAATTATTCTTATCATTTGAGGTCATACAAAATGGATAATTGAACTACATACTTCATATTTCAAATACATTATACTTCTGTATACACTACATGAGTACAAGAACCTTGCTTAGTATATCTTTGAAAACGAAAATCATCACGGATGACATCTATCTAGGTCACTACGTAAAATACAGTCCTCCGCCGCGTCTGTCTGTCTGTTCGCGATAAACTCAAAGACTACTGAGCGAATTTCCATGTGGTTTCCATTAACAAATAGAGTAATTCACGATGAAGGTTTAGGTATATGATTTGTCAAGATTTTTCTTTAAATTGGTTGAAATATAACGACAACTGTTGAATGCGTCGTCGAAAATTCTGCCCTTTGGGATATAACAAAACACCTGAGATAATAAACGGCACAGTAGAAGTCGCAAGAATCAGGTGATTGAAAATGAAATATTATTCTCCATAATTATATTCTCCAAACGTTCATAAAAAATCGATGAGCCGTTTTCTACATACAATCTTACATAAATATCGTTAGAAACGTTTTGAAGAAAGCACTTATATTTATTTACTAAATAGCGACCCGCCCCAGCTTCACATTGCTGCAATGTGGATATCCATTTTAATGAAATACTGTTAAGGGCAATTTTGATCTCCACGAAATGTACAACGTATGTAATATATTTAATTGGATAAGGGATAATACTGTATTGTATAAAATAGCTTGGTAAATAACTCATAATTATTCTTGTCAAAAGATAAGAATGGTTACTGTGAGTTATCCTTTAGTGATAAATATATACCATCGCAGACTTTTTTACCGATCTTTTTAAGATATAGAGTTCCGTAGTACATTAATTTCATCTATCTCGTTAGGTTTAGGCACCGTTTGCGATTTAAGCGCACAAAAATACATTACAAATCTTTGAATTTTTCTTCTATTCTATAGTATGTATATTAGGGTGAGTCAAAAAAACTAACCTATCGAAGTTATAGGTTAAAATGAACCTATTTACCGAAAGAAAAATGTCTGCGGAAGGCTGAATTTTTAGCTCAATTTTAAAAGGTGTCGGTGAACAGTCAAAGTTTCTTATTTAAATAACACGTAACAAAATCTTTACATCGCAGATTCTTGTAGAGCATAAAATTTCCTAAAAAACTATGTCGATTACGATTTTTTAAAGCCAAAAATTCATGTATGTAGAGGACTTGAAAAAATGAAAAAATCAAAACATGCAGTTTTGTGTTTTTTTTTTATTAAAAATATTTAATATTCAACAGAAAAACTTTAATTTATCGATTTTTTATTGCAAAATTCATGAGATATCGTGTTAAAGAAACATCATAATTATGTTATTTTTCATTTATTTATTCATTTTTATGTATCTGTATACGTAAGCTCGCAATATACCTGTTATATCACCAGTATTACTTATATCATTTTTATACACGTAAAAATTTTTAGGCCAACTCTCTTCCACATATTCACATAGTTTTTTAGGAAATTTTATACTCTACAAGAATCTGCGATGTAAA
>MU161711.1:19728-34639 GCA_015888305.1 Antheraea pernyi
GCCTTATTCTACGTGTGTAGAAAAAACGACACTAACAATAGAAAAAAGGTATTTAATACATTGAAAATTTTAATACAAAGAAACAAAATGTTGACTATAGCTAACTTGAGGGTGTCGGTTTTCCGTGACGGTGTGCGCGCGCATCGTAAAAATTTATTCTTATAATTTTTCCCTAACGCGCTAAAAGAAATATAACTTAAACAAAAAAAAAATACACCAATTAAGTTAATTCACACTGCGGAATTGGAGAAGCGAGACAGTGCAAAGCTACAAATTTATTTATCTTAAGACAAAACTTAAGAAACAAAATATAAAACTCGAGAGGAAAGCGCTTCGTTTATCCTCGAATTACACATCTAGGTTAAATTACGCTTTATCTCGTTCGAATGCGAGTGTTCTCATACACTATATAAGCTAAAACTAAATATCTGAAGTACCCATAAATACGGACTTGTGCGAGTATTCAACATTCACTTACATTTTTACGTAGAATGTTCTCGAATTTGTGTCCGTATTTATGGGTACTTCAGATATTTAGTTTTAGCTTATATAGTGTATGAGAAATTATAAGAAACACGCTATCTCAGAATCTCACATTTCTGGATTTATAAAAAAAAATACAATAAAATAAAATAAAGTGCGTGTATACTTTTGTACACGCGTTAGAAGTTTTACTTCTTTGGCGTAAGAAGATAAAAATCTTTTCAAAATTTTTATCTTTCGCCTTAATCTACGTTTGTAAAAAAAACAACACTAACAATAGAAAAAAGGTATTTAATACATTGAAAGTTTTAATACAAACAACAAACACAAAAACAAAATCTTGACTATAAGCTAACTTCGGGGTGTCGGTTTTTCGTGACGGTGTGCGCTCGCATCGTAATAACTTCAGGGTGTCGATTTTTCGTGACGGTGTGCGCTCGCATCGTAATAACTTCAGAGTATCCGTTTTTTGTGACAGTGTGCGCGCGCATCGTAAAAATTTACTCTCATTATTTTTCCCTAAGGCGCCAAAAGAAGTATAACTTCAATAAATGTCGAGGCAATCACAAGGATTGTCCAGAGAAGTCAAAACTAAATAATGGAATTTAAACAGTGTGTGTGCTTTTCTTTTGAATTATTTAAATTTTATGATTTGTACATTTAAATTATTGTCATTAGTCTCTCTTTTATGTGAAATAATAGTAAGAAGTAGAAGAAGAAGAAGTAGCTAATAGATCGATGTTATTAGCATTCGGAATAATACTTATATACCTTTTAATACAGTTTATTAATCCATCAAACGTATTATGGGCTGCACAATCTCAATACAAAATATCAATATTAGATGTTCACAGATTCTTATATTACGCCGTGTCGCTAATCTGACGCAAGCCGCGCAAAACGCATTACAGTTGGTCACGTTTACTAGCATGTCATGACGCGAAATAACAAATTTATCTCCTGTCAAAAAATACCGCTTAACGCTCCTAAAGAAGTTTTCAGTTAAAAACAATGAGGAAATAAAAATATATTTAAAAAGAAATAATATGTTTGGATATAAATCGGGACAGAACAATGACTATAAAAGTTAATCGCCGTTAATTATAAGGTCATGTGTAGTATTTAATCGCTCAGCTCAAAAACCAATCGAGCGTCAATAATAAAAGCGTTTACCTTAAACAGTAAAACAATACTGAATATAGTTCATTATAAATTATCCTGTAGTGTTGTGAACGTTTCGGTAATTCAAACGAGAATGCTTGTACCTTTTTACCAATTTACGACACGCTGTTGACACTTCACTGTTGAAGTGCCTTTACCGCTTCACTGGACTTGGTGGCGAGGAAGGAGACCCGAAATGACAACTAGCACAAGGCTGATAATGCGGTCATTCTTAGACTTAAGCTGTTAAACCCTTGGACCGTCAGAAACCATAAGGACTTAAGCTATATACAAACGAATGTTTATGATACACTGGTCAACAAACTATTGCCCAACATAAGTTTTAGATCAATACTATATTTGTTACATTAAATAATAACAAAAGTGAGATTTAAGTCCGAAGGGTTAATTTGTATTGGGGTGTAAGGGGTGTCGAATAACATCTAAGACTTGAGACATCCAAGCCAACCTCATCTTAAGCTATATACAAACGAATGTAGAGTTTATGATACACTGGTCAACAAACTATTGCCCAACGAAAGTTTTAAAATAATACAATATTTGTTAAACTTAATAATAGCAAAAGTGAGATTTAAGTCTTAACAAGTGAGCCGAAGGGTTAATTTGTATTGGGGTGTAAGGGGTGTCGAATAACATCTAAGACTTGAGACATCCAAGCCAACCTCACCTGCACGTGGCACCCTGTTGAATAACGAACGAGGCAATGGCGAAAGCGGGGTGGTAGGGTATTACAGCCCGACTGGGTCGCAACCACCATGTATATGGCGAAAAAGCCCGTAATAGTGATTCGCTTCTGCGGGTCGCGTTTCGAGATCAGCCTGTGCATATCCAGCTCTTCGCTGGCCGGCATGACAGCAGCGACCGGCGATGGATAGTACGTCATTCGGTGGTCGCCATTGTTTTTGAATTGTACTATGCTCACTATCAGGCACAGTGCAGTCATTTTGCCGTGCTACAATAAAAAAACCTTCGCTAATTACATCTAACTATAAATCCAAGCGAGCTACCACTTATACGTAGGTATTTGGGAATATTGCATAGATAACACATGTATTTGAGATCTGACAATTTTGGCTTTGGCTAAGTTACAAAAAATTGTTTCCTTACATTACCTATGACTCTACTTTGTGTGTATGTGTGTGCACGTTCCTCACAATGTTTTCTTACATCGTAAATCGATAGTGTTACCATTTTAAATTAGTACTACGACACCATGTCCCTCCAAATAAATTAGACCGTCTTGCACCAAAATTAATTTTACACAGACTACAATAAATCGAATATGATGAATCAATTATGAATGTTATAACAAAATGGAAACATTATAACAGATAATACTGATCGTAATTATCTGATACGAGTTACACGGCGAATTCTCTGATCATACATCAAACCGTCGACCGGGTATAAATAATAGTTTTTCCGCAAGATTAATTCCCTGTGGGGCGAGCACGGCTGTATCGTCAACCCCTCGGCATAATTCCAGCAATCATTAAGCGCTTCAAATGTTCGCATAATATAATATTGCATGATCCCAATACCATTCGAACGAACGTCAATAGCAAGAAACCATTATAATGAAGCCACCATAAAGCTTTTATTCTCAATTAAAAATCCGATACTTGCTTATCAATAATATAACAATGGTTAGGTTTAATCTATACTAATATTATAAAGAGGTAAAGTTTGTGACGTTGTAGGGGGTAATCTCAGGAACTAGTTGTCCGATTTGAAAAAATATTTCAGTGTTATATAGTTAATTTATCGAGGAAAGTTATATGCTATATATCATCACGCTAAGACCACTAGGAGTTGTGCATCAAAGAAGAATGTTTCAAAATCGTTTTTTTTTTCTTGAAAGCTCCGTTGCGTGTTAGCTAAAGCCAAAGTAACTATTCCACGCGAAAGAATTCGCGGGCACAGGCTAGTAGTTAAATAAAATAAATTGGGTTCGTAAACTAAACGAGAGCAGAAAAAAGGTGCTAGCTATGCTAGCTTTAATGCAGATATTATAAAAATAAAATACATCTCATTATTCGCTGATTATATAGCTTGCTATAGGTGATAAAAATTTTAAAATCGGTAAAGTACTTTTTGAGTTTACCAATTACATTTTACAAATTAAATCTTTTCTCTTTATGATAGTACTTTTTTTTAGTTCCCGTTTTCCCCCCGGACATTATTCGAGACTTTATATTTATTTCTTTCATCTATTATTGTATGTCTATTTCTTTCATCTTCTCTTTTCTTTGTAAATTCCGTTTTCTTTTTATTTGTTTTTTTAGCTCTTTCTGCCACATATTCCATGAAGACCAGGAGCGGTGCCATGTTATCTTCATCCGTCATTATTTTGTGTGATATCCCTTCTGAGAGTCTGATGCCTATCTGGGATTGGGACACCGGGACAAGTCAAAACGAGGGCAATGAAGGCGAAGGTGGAACACCGTCTCCTCGGAAACCGGATCGCACGAACATGCGGGACTGCCTTAAATCTGGAAGCAGTGGAGGTACGCCGCGAAGTCCCCATGTCCTGTAAGGACTTACTAAATAGTAGAATAAAAAATAACAAAATATTATATGATATAATTGTGTTTAATTTGGCGGTAGATGGATACCGATATACTATCGATACTTCCGGGATACACTTAACTGATTGTAACCGCCGTTGTAAAATTCAGGAACTACGCGATTTACCTTACAAATGCCGGCTAATTTTATAAAAGCCTTCCGAGAATGCGAAGGGTGCATCTCTAATGTAGCGCATTTCGGAGAGAGCCCCCTAGTACATGGAGCTGTGAAATATTACATTCCACGTTTTATTTATATTAAAAAAAATACTAGGTGTCTGTAATAGAATGGCACCAAAAACTTTATTTTAGGTTTATCCCGTTTTTAATTGTTCAGTGTTTGGTGCCCTTAGATTGGTAGGGTCTGTGATAGTAAAATAAATTTACAAGCTTAACGGACAAAACAGATAGTTGTACTGAACATCTATACAAAAGAGGATATCCTTTTAATTTTATATTGCCAAATGGTCGATCCGTTGATAAATAAAACCATTATGCTCGCAACAATTTGCAATATACAGGTGCTTGAGACATCACTAAGTTTTGTCAGCTTGACCGACCCTTGGAATCAGTACCAGCCTGTCTCTCTAAACAGAGCGTGCTCACGCCCACGCCCGCGTAACCACAGATCACGCCGTCGTGGTCTGGGGGTAAATTTCGCTCCCGCACACCAGACTAGGCCCCCCTCGGCAGCAGCTCAAGCCTAGGTCCGTTCCCTCGGCGTGGAGCCCTTGAGTACGCTGCTCGCGCGATACAGTGACACAAAATCTTACATCACTGCGACAACATTACACATATCACCTCCACACACGTGCACGCATACACGCTTACACATAATAAGGTGGAAGGGTTTTATTTTTTCCCTTATCAAACTGAAATAGTTTAGAATATTATCCGATACGAAATATATATAAGGATTGTTGAGGTTATTAAAAAAAATACTAGGTGTCTGTAATAGAATGGCACCAAAAACTTTATTTTAGGTTTATCCCGTTTTTAATTGTTCAGTGTTTGGTGCCCTTAGATTGGTAGGGTCTGTGATAGTAAAATAAATTTACAAGCGTATCGGACAAAACAGATAGCTGTACTGAATGTCTATACAAAAGAGGATATCCTTTTAATTTTAGATTGCCAAATGGTCGAATCGTTGATAAATAAAACCATTATGCTCGCAACAATTTGCAATATGCAGGTGCTTGAGACATCACTAAGTTTTGTCAGCTTGAACGACCCTTGAAAACCGAACGTTCCAGAAGAACGGTGACTGGATTTATATTGTTTATTGCAGAGGTCTTGCTTCGAGTACCTACATGAGCACTGAAATCAAGGGGTGTAATCTTTTACAGTCCTGTTCCTTCGAAAAGACTCGTAGCTGACCAGTGATCATTTATCAATACAATTATGGCAATATCTATTTTTTTATAAATGTTTGATGTGTTGTCATTTTTATTCGTTCGTGATACATATGCTTGGACTTTTTTATCATAGCTTATCTATTTTTTACGGAATTTTTTTTTTAACACACTAAATTGTATTGTCCCCAATTTCTATCACATTGTCAGTGTGTGTTAGAGTGCCTGTAGCTTGAAAACTATTAGCTCGATTTCACTCATTCTTTTTTCAAATCATGGGTATATTGTATGGTTTCATATACGTTTTGTTGCAATAATATATAGAACAAGTTATAAGGTAAAGTAAATAGAGTCAACACAAATTTATTTTTCTTTCTTGTAGACATCTTATTAATAATTGTGTATATCACGGGAGTGGTGTTGCATGTATAGCTAATATTATATACAATATTTATTACTACTATAGACAACATTATTAAGTGTTCGAACTAACAAATGCATTCTCAGTCTATTTTAGACATTCGTAACGCCTTGTAAATTTAATCCAAATAAATAGAACGTCGTACGCTTCTAAAGGGGACGTAAAACGGACGAGAGTGCGTTTAGTGGAGTAAAAATAAATAATTTAATTTGTACATACGTACAGAAATAATTTCTGTTTACAAAAAATTTACACTCGTAACATTCCCGATATTCACTTGTTACAAACGATATATAACAGATGGCGCTGTAATCAAAATTGATTTTTACACCAAGCGAAAGTATGATAAGCATTGCGCTATAGGAATTCTATTAAAATTATTAGGTTTATAGTGTAGTGTTTTAATAAATTGCATACATAGATACTGTTTAATAACGCTGCTGGCAGACGGTAAAGGAGAATAACACAAACAATTTAACTTGTCAAAAGTTTCGCGTACTTTGTCTAAAGCAGGTCTTGTTTAGAAACTTATAATATAATTTTGTCTTCTTTTTTTCGTTTTGCATGTTAAAAATGTTGAGAGAGGCATTGATTTAATACAAGTCATTCCCGTTCTTGCGTCCCATACTAATGTTCATATGATGTCACATAAAGTTGAACCGATAGATTATTCATATATAGACATATACGTATGTATACATACAAAGATTTTTCAAGGCCGACAACTTGTTAACCGCTTCCAAAATATCAAAGAATTCATTCTGTTTGTATTTTATATCAGTTTTATCCATAGTGAAATCTACATTCAAATAATTAAAAAAAAGTTATTTGAGGCTCAAGAAAGTCAAAACTATTGAACGTATCGGCTTAGTATTATGACCAATAAATACAGAATTTTTCGTAGATCGTTCTAGAAAAAATATTTTTTGGGTTCCATTGAACCTTTGTCAATTTTTCGATTTACTTTTGAATACATATTGACCGCCAATAAAAACAAAAGACGATCTTAGCGGAGTAGGTAGATATTGGCTAGTATAAGCATATGCATATGAAGACGTAACAAATGGTTTACATCTATTACAAAGCTTTTTTATATATCAAAGCGATTCTAGCTCAAACATCCGTTAAAACTTAAATTATATTAAAGCCGACATCTTTACAGACTACAAAATTACAAATCTTATCTACTTAGTACCAGCCGATTCTAACTTCTTTGTGGTGAACTTAACTTAAGTTTATCTTATAAATCAATCGGCTGAGTGCCTTAAGCGCTCGCCTTAGTAGTCCGGTGAAGCTGTAAAGACCTTGCCAGGTCAATAGCATAGTCAGTTCGAAAAAAAAAAAATCGGTAGTCGTAAATCTCGTCATAAATCTTAAACTACGTTTCAGTTATTTTCAAAATAACACATATATATATCACTAGCTGATACCCGCGTTTGTCTGTGTTCTTTTTCTTAACAATATATTTATATATTTATGTACAGACTAAGAAAACATAAACACCATATCGCTTGCACTTTTATCCATACCAAAGCACTCATCGCTAAACGCCTAGTGCTGATAAAATCATAGGTCAATACTATAAGAACTTAATATTAAATGTAAATATTATTATATTTTTTAAATAAGAACTGCGTGTCTTGGAAGGGAAACTAAATAAGAGATATCGGAATCTATTTAGTAGTTTCGGAGTGATGCGCGAATAACGGCCATCATCAAAAATCCATCTAAAAATCAGGATTTTTTTTTTAATAAATTTGGATTAAGAACGAATGTTATGACCTCCAGATATCAGTATTTTTATCATTTTATTGTCACTTTTTACAAAAATATACATTTATTTCTAATTTACACTATTCTTAATCCAAATTTATTAACTTTTATTTTCTGATTTTTAGATGGATTTTTTATGAAAGCGTGTTTTTTAAACTATTATTTATTTATCATTTTTTTGTTGAATATTTTTAACTTTTTTTTTTCGGATTATTGCATTGTCATCGACCTTTGACAGGTGTGCAAAGTTTGAATTAAATCTGATCGTTCAAAGTAGGACAAAATCGAGCTCAAAGGGGTCGGTTACAAACATACATACATACAGGTGAAGCGAATAAAAGCGTAATAAAAAGAGAGATACGAGAGGTGCACATATAATCTTTTGGTATTATAAAAGACAGCTTATCCCTGTTTATCTGTCAATCAGTATCCTCATAACTCGAAAACATGAAAACAAATTTACATGACCATTTTGTTAACCAATATGCACATATTCGTGTAATGTTTTGTATAAATTTTATTAAACTAGATAATATAGGGAACAAGTTATGATGTAAAAATAAACGAAGTCTTCACAAATCACCAATGCTGTTTGTTGTAATATTTTAGCGAAATATTTGAATATAAACCAACTAGCTGACCCGTGCCCACTTCGTTGGGCGGTAAACATTTATAAAAAACTACTTTTGTGACTTAAATATAAAAATTAGATATATGCTGTCGTTGACTTTTTTGTAGGCACTATCAAGCTCTACAACTTTTCTCTAGAATTCAATCATATATCTGTCATCGTTAAGGCAGCGTTCGTAAGATACGTTTTCGTTCGGCCGTTTTTTTCCGATTTATTTTGCAAATCAGACCACCACACAAAAGGCTTTTCATTTTTCGTATTAATATATAGCCTATGACACTCACAAATAACGTGGCTTTCTATTGGTAAAAGAATTTTTAAAATCTGTTTAGTAGTTCCCGAGATTATCCCCTACATCACAATTTTTACCAGTCTTTTAGGTATATATATAACTAGCCTCTGCCCGCGACTCCGTTCGCGTAGAATTTACTTTGGGCTGACGCTAACACGCAGCGGAAGCTCTCAAGAGGAAAAAGAACCCGATTTTGAAACATTCTTCATTGGTACTCCACTCCTATTTGTCTTAGCGTGATGATATATATCCTATAACCTTTCTCAATAAATGATTTTTTTTTTCTCGAACTGACTACGCTATTGACCTGGCAGGGTCTTCACAGCTTCACCGGACTACACAATAAATGAGCTACATAACACTGAAACAAAACGGACCAGTAGTTCCTGAGATTACCCCCACAACGTCATAAACTCACAAATTCACAAACTCTACCTCTTTATAATATTAGTATAAATATAGGTAGGTATATATAAAATGTAGTATTGGTATAATGCAGTAGATAATTGTGAACAATAAAATTGATTATAATTATGAATATGATGTACAATTCTAACCTACAATAAAATACAATGTTTAAAAATACTATAACAAAAACTTTAGAAATAATTTTGTAATAACACATAATATGCTGTATAAGAAATACAATCGCGTAAAATGTCTTACTTAAATATTAGAAAAAAGAGAAAAGAGTTAGATAAAATGAAGCTCGATGAGCGTTAGAACGAGACAACAATAATTATCACTTTGTTACTTGAGTACTTTGAACAGCGAGAGGTCACGAGCCGTATGCAGTTTTTATAAAATAATATCTCGTAGCTGTAACGGGATTGAAAGAGAAAAAAGATTGTTATAATAACGGCACGGTAGGATAATGGCCTTGAGATACGATCAAAGCCAGATTTTCAAAGTGCATAATAAATGCGAGAGCCTTCGTTATATGCTCTCCGGGCGGAACAAAATATTGTATGGTCCCGACCGTCCCTTTAACAGGGCCATTACGCCTTAATTGGTCCCATTGTGACCGGACTAGGGATCGACGCCATTGCTTGCTTTTTTTTTTTAATTTCAGTGTCAATCGCCTCATTACATATAATATTAAAATTCATTTTTTGCATGATTCGTATTCATATTAACGAATACTTATAATCTCTATAATAATTAAACTAAAGAATCAGCGTGTCTGTACATTAAAAATATTCGCTAACTATTCTGTACCTACATATAACAAGAATATAATTTTAAAGTGTCTGTAATTTTTAGATTTTTCTGAAAAAAATGTAGGCGTCTTGAAATAAGTAATAAAACACATTTCAATCACCGTTAGAAATGTATGTATGTTTGTTTGATCACGAATCACTGGTAAAGTACTGCATTCATGATAAAAAAAATCATAAAGCATATCCTCGAGTAACGTTTAGTCTTGGTTTCATTAAAATCGGTTCACTCTATCAAAAGTTATTGTAATTTTAATGACGACGCGACTTAAGTACGAGAGAAAAGTATGCAAGTAAATGGACTTAATACATTATATGATTTTATTAGCACTGATTTTCTATACTAGGTTCCACGTGGACAGAGTCGCGGGCACAGCTAGAGTATAATAAAAGTGAAAGATAATAATAAAAATATATTTAAATGTCTCTCAGTTTGATAACAGTCATATCCAATACAACGGTTGACGCATAGTAGACATTGCTGTGCAAGGTCGTCTATACTATATTTCAAACGCAGTCAAGAGATGGCGCCACAATACAGTTAGCTCACGCTCTTGGTACGTAGACTACAAATGACTTGGTTCGTAGCAACGTTGTAACGTTAATTGGTCAAGTTTATTGACCCACTTAACATCAGAATTTTTATATAGGTGCTTGTGAGCTGTAAATCGCTTGCAGACCTTCATTGATACTGTTATATAGTTGCAGAACGTAATTGACCGATGGTCTTTTATGTTCATAAAAGAATATCGGCATAAAATATAATTATTTTAAACTAGCCGTGCCCGCGAATCCGTCCGTGTGGAACGTAATGTAAAAAAACTGTGGCTAATAATAAATCATCTGAATATATTAATCTACTTTCCTCTCTTACTTAATTCGAGCCGTCATTCATATTACAATAACTTTTGATAAAGTGAACCGATTTTAACGAAACAAAGACTACGTCACACTAGAGGATATGCTTTATTATTTTCTTTGTGAGATTTTATTGTGAACTTTAGCAGTTATGCCGTGTTCATAAAAAAGAGCGACAGTCATTTCTAAAAATGATTGAAATGTTTTTTATTACTCATAGTTATACTACACACCTGCAACAATTTTTATGACGGAAATCTAAAAAGTGCAGACATTTTCGATGTACATTTTAATTATACGTATAGATTAGGAGAGTCATTACTTCCGTCTAACTCTTTTATGTTTCTACAAGCTTTTGCCCGCGGTTTCGCTGACGTTAATGTGGATTTTACTTATCCCTCAGTAATATTAGGTACTTTTATATGAATGAAATGTACCCTATACCTATGTAGACAATAAAAAAACTGATAAGTGATTTTAATGAATATAAATAGATAGGTCAGTAAATTTGATGCAATTATTTATAACTATATGTAATAATTTAATTGAAGTCATCCTCGAATTTTATTTTGATGGGCAAAAATCCAGAAATATTGTTTATTTTTATCGAAAGTATTATTACGATGAGTTTTTTGTCTTTTACTTGAGAAATAATTAGTTCCCCATAGAAAATTTCACACCTGTTCAACAAAATCTATCTTATGTCCTCAATAAAGTTTCAAACTTATCTTCATAACAGATTTTATCTAAACCGGTTAGACGATATAAGCGTAAACGCAAGCGAATCCGCGGGCAAACGCTAATAGAGGTATAAAAGAATAAGAATGCCGACACGGAAGCAATTATATTATAATTAAAAAGCTGTAAATACGTTATCTATATGATATTTTGACAAAACAGATGGCACGATAACGCACACATACGTAAAGTAATATTGTAACGCCACAATGTTTTAGATAAAATGTGGAAGTAAGATGGCATATTCTCAATATCGGTGGTGACAAAGAAATAGTTATATGTTGCTTAGATACGGGAGAATTGACGGGCAGCCGTCAAGATTAGGCTAGTTAGCCAAGTTTTAACAAGGCGCTACCGAAGCGCTTATGACGTATCTATTTCGTTATCGATCGATCGTTATCGTATTTATTTATAATATTATTGCACGGAAGTAAATATAATTTATATCGACATTATTTTATGAATGCAAAATACCACACGATCTTTTAACGCAGTCTTATTTGTAGTCCGGTGAAGTTATTAAGGCCTTGCTAGGCCAATATCGTTGTCAGTTTAAGTAAAAAAGCCTGCCTTATTCATATATCAAAGGTAACAATGAGGACGCCCGTAAGCTACTTTCAGCTAGAAGGCGTCTACAAAAATTCTCGTAAAAAATAGTACAATAAACTTAATCAAGAGATGTGAGATAGTTAACGTAACGACAAATCAAGCCATTTGACAGACATATAACTATAGCGTGAGCTAACTACATTGTGGCGCCATCTTTTAACTGTACTTCAAATGTAGTAAAGGCTACCATCTTTCATAGCGAAGTGACTTCATAATTACATTCCAAATGTAGTGTATTTTCATGTAATTTAAATTAGATGAAATTTAGATATTTTAGAACTCTATCTAAATATTCGTATGAATGAATGATTGTACTGAACTCTTTAGTTTTGTATACCGACCGACATAATGCTAAAAGTTATCTTCCACTAACCAATACTATTGTAGAAAATAAAAAGTTATTCGTAGTTCGTAGTCCGGTGAAGCTGTTAAGACTTTGCTTGGTCAATAGCGTAGTAAGTTCTAAAAAAAAAGCTATCGTAAGTTGTGCAAATATTAAAAAAAAAGTGAATGTGTACTTATGTACACGCGTTAGAAGTTATACTTCTTTAGCGTAACAAGATAAAAATCTTTTCAAAAATCTTTTCTTTCGCCTTATTCTACGTTTGCAGAAAAAACGACAATAACAATAGAAAAAAGGTATTTAATACATGGAAAGTTTTAATACAAAGAAACGCAAACAACAAACACAAAGAAACAAAACGTTGACTTTAGCTAACTTCAGGGTGTCGGTTTCTAGTGACAGTGTGCGCTCGCAACGTAAAAATTAACTCTCATATTTTTTCCCTAACGTGCCAAAAGCAGTATTTAACTAAAAAAGTTAAATAAAAATTGTACAATTATTAGCATTAGTGACGGTACCAATTCTCGAAATTCAACATTATTGTTATTTTTATTTCTCTAAGTACTCATTGATATATAAAAACCTAGGATACAAAATTAACGTCTCAGCCGACACACAGGAATGAGTGCATTATGCAGTCATTTCAAATAGTCTCGCATCACTTGCGTCCTTGTAAAAACAACTTTAAATAATTCAGTTAAGGTTAAATTTGGAAAATCATAAGTTTATCGTATAACTATAACTACTTATGTATATTGGGGAGTTTATGTGGCAGGTTTCGAGAGCTACTTTTATTCGAAACTGTGTCTTAGGTTTTTATATGTCAATCAAAGTACCGCTACAATTATTGCCTTTTTATATTTTTTTCTGATATTTTATTTTATTTTATAGGAAGTAAGGGAATATGCGGGTCACCTGCTGTTAAGTGATCACCGCCGTCTATAGACACTAACAACACCATGGGAGTCGATAATGCGTTGCCAACCTATGTTTGGGGGAGGATAAGAGGAGAGGGGATGGAATGGGGGGAGGGGAGGTAGGCCTCCGGCGCTCTCACTGACCGAACGAAATGCAACAATGCAAGCACTGTTACTTCACGTCGGTTTTCTGTGAGAGGGTGGTACTACCCCGAGCGAGCCGACCCATTCATGCTGAAACGGAAAATATAGTGGGCGGTAAGAAAAATAACTTGGAAATACTATTCTTTAATGATAACACTTAAGCGTGTCAATAGCCACTAAAATAAAAAATAACGATTGACAAACCAAAAATAAATACATAACTACAATAATTACAAAACTGCTTATTTTCAAATTTTTCTATAGTACATTATATGCGTATTTAGACATACTGTTGCGTAGTACTTGTGATTCAAGATACAAGAGCCCTTGTATCTTGATAGCAATGTGCAAATCGTAAGCACATGTTTGGTGTGCGAGTGCTCTTAGCGATGTTGGGTAAGCTTTTATAAGGACCGTGGTAAATTAAGTAGCTTCCGAGTGCCTTTGAACATAGATTTGTTATAAACTGTCCTTTTTGTAAACAACTTTATAATAGGTTTTAACTTTTCCAAGGAACATATTTTAATGGAGGTAGAGCCACACTGGAACTATTACTGGTGTCAGCATGAATGGGTCGGCTCGTCCGGGGTAGTACCACCCTCTCACAGAACACCGACAAGTAACAGTGCTTGCATATTTGCGTTTCGTTCGGTCAGTGAGAGCGCCGGAGACCCACCTCCCCTTCCCTCTCCTCTCTCCTCTCCCTCCCATAACCCTTCCCCCTAAATGGTGGCAACGCACTTGCGACTCCTGTGGTGTTGTTAGTGTCCATGGACGGTGGTGATCACTTAACATCCGGTGACCCACCTGTTCGTTTGTCACCAATGACATAAAAAAATAAAAAATATTTTCGTACTTATATTTATTTAGCGATCCACACCGGTTTCACATGCGTGGAATGTATTAGTGTACGGCCTGAGTGCATCTGCGTTCGGCGGTGCGTCCAAAGAGGCGTCCAGCGTCCAAGAGCGACGCTCGCGCGCCACTCAGGACACTCACGTATTAATGCATATGTTTGAAACGAACGCCGAACGCGACGCCACGCTCGACGCTCGATTGTAGCGTCCACTCTGGTCGTACACTTAATCTATGTTTTTTACGTTTTGGTATTTATAGTTAATCAAAGTCATAGAAGTATTTTGTTGCACGTGATTTTAAAATTATTATATCTGACATATCGTTATACTGATATATGAAGAATTCTAACCCAGCTCAGTGGACTAACAACTTATGTCACCTGCCTTCAGAGATAAGTTCTTTTGAAGACTGGCTTGGCATAGCCGTGGGCAACTTTGACCTCTTGCTATCAAGTAGACTGCATGGTTATTTGCTACTTTATGTCATAAAAACAACGTAAGCCTATATGTAACACTAGCTATGCCCG
>MNPI01023529.1:0-37382 GCA_015888305.1 Antheraea pernyi
ATTGTTATTGTCATGTTTATTTTAATCGATTGATTATTATTTAATCAAAACGACTTCAGTAAATGGAGACATTGAATGTAATCATTATTTCTTCTAAATTATTCTATAGATATTAAACTGTAGAGTTTTGCGGTTACAGTCTTCATCATTTCCGATACATTTTTTATATAACTTTAAAAATAAGCATTATTGGTTATTATATTTTTCTCAAGGTAATCCCAGTTCAATAATGATGTTGTTGCCCTGGTTTTCCTATAAGAAATACCTCATTTTGATCGAATCTTCTTCTTCTTACCCTTATCCCACATACGGTTACAGTCTTCATCATTTCCGATACATTTTTTATATAACTTTAAAAATAAGCATTATTGGTTATTATATTTTTCTCAAGGTAATCCCAGTTCAATAATGATGTTGTTGCCCTGGTTTTCCTATAAGAAATACCTCATTTTGATCGAATCTTCTTCTTCTTACCCTTATCCCACATTAGTAGGGTCATAGTAGGTTCAATCAACATGTTTGTCATGTTGTGGTATATGATTTGGCTTAATTTTTACGATCGGCCGCCTGCCTGATATCAACCCTCCTTGTGATTATTTTGTTGTATTTATATAGTTACGAAGTCTGATGGGATCTTTTAGCCTTACAATTTTTCTGTAGGCTTTAGCTTTGGTAGGCTATTTATAGTACCTGCTTGAGCGGCACCACCGCTCCGGTTAAAAAGGAAGTTCTTCAAAATTATGGTTTGCTTGTTATATTGCAGTTTATATGTAACAAAATATGTGATCGCATATTGAAGAGAATTGTTTATAAGTTGAAACTGACCTACGGTAATAAGAATAAACAAAAGCAACTCGACATTTTCTCAATGTTATCTTGTCATACTGATCTTGGAACTGACAAACTTATGATAATGAAATTATTAATATGCAAACAACAAATACTGCCTCAACATAAATAAATTATAAAAACAAAACGTCTCTGGGAAATACAGTCTTATTTAATATTATCAGTTATAGACAATCAATTCCTCCTTTTATCTGTGTTTCTGTTGAATTTGTATTACTAGAGGAAGGTTATATTCTATTCATTAGCATG
Source organism: Antheraea pernyi (assembly GCA_015888305.1). NCBI lineage: Eukaryota > Metazoa > Arthropoda > Insecta > Lepidoptera > Saturniidae > Antheraea > Antheraea pernyi. The sequence continues at coordinate 1,099 of MNPI01023529.1, forward strand.
ATAATGTGTAATTTATTCATTATTTATAAAAAAAGTATATTAAAGTATCGATTCAACCTAGTTACAATAAATGTATTTCCATGTTTTTAGTTTTATTTATTTTTAATTTACAGACGATCATCAATAACTAATAACGTAACATGATTTATGTGATAGAAATATTTTATATAGGATAGGATTTATACAAAACCTATTTTAATAAGAGTAAATGATAAAAAAATTGAAATATATATTTGATAATTGACAGGAAATTTATTTGAGAGCGCCGGAGACCTACCTACCCTCCCCTTCCTTCTTTCCTTCCTAGTGTCTATGGACGGTGGTGATCACTTAACATCAAGTAACAACAACCCATCTGTTCGTTTGCCTCCTGTAATATAAAAAAAAACAGAAATGGACGTGCATCCTACACGGCGCTCTCTGAAAATTTCATACTATTATCTACAATCTATTTTTTTAGATAAGTCATTCGTTTCGGATAAAGAGTACTTGTACCGTACATCAGCTAAGTTTAAACGAATTAATTTATATTTTACTAGTATTGTAGTTATTTCTTATATTACTCCTACGCCTTAATAACAACTTTATTATGCTATTGATTGCCCGTTGTCTGTTATTATTATTGGCATTGGCAAAAGCAGTGTTGTTACATAGTGCGAACAAGAAAGCATTATGCTAATCCAATCGGTGTGAAAAGGAGAGAAACACTCTCACTCAAAATCACAATCATAATAACGAAATATTCATTACATTATCATGTATTGATATTTCAAAACGTGAACAAATATCATGTTGCCAGCGGTACAGAAAAAGCCCATGTCCTCATTGCACAGGTCTGGCTGACGAGGGTGGCAGCTGGAGTGTACCCAGTGTGTCTCCCATTAGGTAGAAGCCCAGCGGTCACCTTCCACCGGGCGGACCGTTGGGGCGGCTCTCCAAGGCGAAGCCTACAATGATCCCTTACTGCCCCAACAAAATGGTCTCTCGGTACACTAATGCCATAAGACATTAAGCTATGGAAGTAGGCAAAGTAGACTAACTTAGCAGTGGCAATATCAGTTACGTATTGCAAATGCAGCAGAATTTAATTTGCTTGCCAATTGTTTAATTTGAGGACCCCATTGTAATTTTGAAACTAGTGTGATACCCAAGAATACAGTATTATCAACTAACTCTACAAAATCCGCTTCGATCTTGATGCTACTACTATCAACCTGTGGCACGTTAGGCAAAATAAATCTCATACATTTTGTTTTACCTGTATTAAGTACTAAGTTATTTAATGTAAACCAATGAGAAATTTCGTTTCAAGTATTATTTACATGACCAACCTCTGAATCTATCCTTTTTGCTTTAAATATAATTGAAGTATCGTCTGCAAAAAGCACCATGTCAGCACAGTTATTAACCATTAGTGGCAGATCATATATGTATATTAAGAACAAGAACGGTCCTAGAATAGAACCCTGTGGGACGCCACTTCGCGTAAAGGATCATGCAGAGGTTACCCCTTGTATGCTAACTTTCTGACAACGATCTTGTAAATAAGAGACTAGAAGGTCGAGAGAATATCCACAAATACCATAATGTTTTAATTTTATAATAAGCGTATTTTGGTCAACGCAATCAAAGGCCTTAGACAGATCGCAGAACAAACCAATTGCATCATGGGAATCCTCCCAGGCCCTCAATATATAACTTATAAGCGTTGCACCCGCGTCAGTAGTAGATTTCAATTTGGTGAAACCAAACTGTCGACCATCCAGAAAGTTTTGCACATTGAAATAGTGTACTAATTGGTTGAGCATAATTAAAAAAAATTACTTAAGGACGGAAGTATAAAAATAGGTCTATAGTTTCCAAGGCTACTTCTGCAGTCTGATTTATACAAAGGAACTACTTTGCTTATTTTCATTAAATTGGGGAAAGTTCCTTTTTCTATACACTGGTTACATATTAGCCAAATGTGGTGAAATAGTATCAATTAACGGCTGTACTACTGTTACCGATATACCGTATATGCCTTCGGTGAGACAGAAATAGCGTGATCTCCAAAAATATTGAAAGAATTGACGTGTAATTGTGATGTACTATAAACCAGTAATAATGGTAAATAAAAATAAAGTAGTAATTAAAGTACTATAAACTGTAGCTACTATAAAGTGGTCGTACTATAAACCTTAGTACACTCGTGCGAACGGGTAGTTAGTAGAAAAATAAATTGTATTGTAAAATGCAGAAATATTATGTTTTATAATACTAATACAACTAATACAATTCGCGTAGGACAACTCTATTGGTGACTGTAGCTGTTAGAATCATTATTAGACATTTTAATTGCTTCAGTAGTTTATTATAATCGATTATGTGCGATTATATGCAGATTTTACTTTGATTTACCACCGGCTAGTTATAATAATACTATCACATAAATTGCTAGAATCGGACTATTAGCTAAGTTTTAAAATAATGTTTGTGTGAAAACTGAAGATCAAAATATTTTAATCAAATATTCGAAATAGGTATATTAGGAAATCGTTTTCAATGTTAAAATAGGCATATTCAAGGTAATTTCACAAATTGACTATGACTTTCTATAAGGCAAGGCCAGACTCAGCTGGCAGTAAATCATTAATATTATAGTTTTTCTTTCTTCTAACACGTATGAATATATACCGGGATAACTTAAAGTATAATTTAAGTGAAGTTTCGTTTCATGTACTCATAGAAATTAAGCTGGGGAACAGACAATAATATGTTTATAACAATAAAGAAAAATAACTTGTACTATTATGTGAAAGAAATTTATAAAGTTGGCAAAACTTAGATGTATTTTCTTCTTTACTTTTTCATGTTATTTTTGGCAACCAATCTTCTAATAGATTATTACCACTATTGTCGAGTTACTCGCGATCATTTCAATGGACTAACAAGATGGTTGCTGTCTTGTTAGAACTTCCATGGATTTTTTGTGGCACGTCAGAATTCATGCTCCGTAATATTATTTTCCAAATATATTACGTAAAACACCGCCAATATTACAAAATATAGAGTCAAAAGATTATGAATAACATATATATACCACCACTACATGACAAAGATCCCGCCAAAAACTCAAATGCATTTTCATGGAAGACATTTTTATTATACATAACTGTAATATGTTACTAGATGGCGTTATTGTCAAATATTTCTTATAACAACTAATAACATATAGTTGTATACGTATTTTTTTTGTATTGCGAATACATTTTATTATTTGGTAGGTAGTAGAGCTACGCTGAAGCTATTACTGGTTTCAGCATGAATGGGTCGGCTCGTCCGGGGTAGTACCACCCTCTCATAGAAAATCGACGTGAAATAACTAACAGTGCTCCCATTGTTGCGTTTCGTTCCGCTAGTGAGAGCGCCGGAAGATCACTTCCCTTCCCCTGACCCCTTCACTGCCCTTCACTTCCTCCACCCTCCAACATAGGCTGGCAACGCACTTGCGACTCCTCTGGTGTTGCAAGTGTCTATGGACGGCTGTGACCACTTAACATCAGGTGACATGTTCGTTTGCCTCATATGATATTAAAAAAAATCAATAAGCGATATTTTATATAAGCCAGTTAATATGAGCTTTTTTTCCTCGCAATTTAAATAACTTAGACTTATTTAAATATTATGTATAGTTGTAAACTTGCCAATCCACTACTGACCCCGCATTGGATACATAAAAATTATAACGTTTCTCATATTGTAAATGTAAATAACAATAAACACGTTAAGAATGAACGCGAAGGCGCAAGTTCGATATGCAAATTCCGTTAAGACCTATTAATGTAATGTAATAACTATGTAGCGGCTCAATTCATAAGCGGATGTAAACCTTGAAGTTAGTAAAATTTCTTTATTAATTACATTTTATATTTTCAAATAATATAAATTCAAATACATAGTAGAGTATAAATAATACGAGAGTATATTGCGTTCCATTATTATGTAATAAAACAGTTACAAATATTACAAACTAGGTGACACCTGGGACTTCGTGTGCATTGTTTATTATCTTACCAATAAAAAAATAAAAGTAAATGAAAACTTCCTTTATATAAAACGTTTGAATAGTAATGTGTTCAGGTAAATGCACAAAGCTGGTTCACTAATAGGAGAAAGAGATAGGTAGCGATAACCGTACGAAATGCAACGGACATTAAGTTTCTCGCCTGGAAGACACAGTGCCTGGAAATAAATTAATAAATGACTATATTTTAACATCTCTATGAAGAGTATTAAGTTTCTTAAGGGGTGTAAGGGGTGTCGAATAACATCTAAGACTTGAGACATCTAAGCCAACCTCACCTGCACGTGGTGCACCCTGCTGAATAACGAACGAGGCAATGGCAAAAGCGGGGTGGTAGGGTTTTACAGCCTGACTGGGTCGAAACCACCATGTATATAGCGAAAAAGCCCGTCATAGTGATTCGCTTGTGCGGGTCGCGTTTCGGAATCAGCCTGTGCTTATCCAGCTTTTTGCAGGCCGGCATGACAGCGGCGACCAGCGATGGATAGTATGTCACTCGGTGGTCGCCGTTGTTTTTGGATTGTACTGTGCTTACCATCAGGCACAGTGCAGTCATTTTGCCGAGCTACAATAAAAAAAACTTAAGAATTTTTTTTTCCTAAGCCGATTAGGACGAAATAAAATTCCGAATTACGTTCGAATAACGTGAAAGACTTCCATGACATTTCTTCTTCCTTATCGTTATCCCACCTAAGTAGAATCGGCACATGTTTTCCAGTTTTCACTCTCCCCTTTTAGATGTCATCTCAGTATTCATACCTTTTATACACATATCAGCTTATATTTCACTGTTCAACATCATATAAACTGATTGCTGCTATCTGTATAACTAATATTAGCTTAAAGTTTATTATCAGCTAGAGATTATCACTACAGTCTATAACTTAATATTAAAACCAAAACTATGTAGCCATAAGTCGATGGTTACAAATAATAGGAGACAAAGAAGGGACCTTGAACAAATTAATTATATTCAGTCCGTCGGCATGCATGACATGTGTCTGTTCGCAGGCTCGTAAACGTACTGATACGAAAGGATTGTAACAAATAAGGACAGTCGTTACGACGTCATTTTAAAATTTAAAACAAAACTACCAACGATGAGAACGAGACAAAATCATCTTTCACAATGAAATAAAATGACAAATAATAACTGAACGTTAATTTGTTAATTCTCACTACCCTTTTCTGTCTCATTTACTCACTCGATTTTTATATGGTGATTTTATAACCCGATTTATTAACTTTTCCTTAAGGTTTAAACATTCTCTTTCACACAAGCCTTGCCCTGGTAATTACAAATACGATAAGAGTTAACCAAATAGGTACAATTATTCTGAAATCATGCGCCTACATACATTCCGCAATTGATTTATATATATATACACATATAATTATATTATAACTTGTATGAATCGAATTGTTTTTCTTTATAAGATGTACTAGTAAAATTTCCAGATTTATTCACAGTAATAATTGAAATATAATTAATCCTTAATACTTTTAGGCCGAGAGTTTTTTTTCTTACTACTTACTTTTATTATTCATTTCTTCGAAATCATTAGTCGATTGAAATCATTTGTCCGAGAAAATTATTTATTTACTAGCTGAACCCGCAAATCCGCACGCGTTTTTTAAATTGTATTAAATAAATAACAGTAATAATTGAAATATAATTAATCCTTTATATTTCAATATTGTTTAAAGTTTATACTTTTAGGACGAGAGTTTTTTTTACTACTTACTTTTATTATTCATTTCTTCGAAATCATTAGTCGATTGAAATCATTTGTCCGAGAAAATTATTTATTTACTAGCTGAACCCGCAAATCCGCACGCGTTTTTTAAATTGTATTAAATAGATATAAAATTGTTAGACAATCTACAATTATAGAAATGCTGTTTAAAGCAGTTGTAAATACGACACACACGCCACTTACTGTAACATGTAACGTATACATTAGATATATAAATACTAACACTGTGTCAAATGAGGTTTACCATCAGCAACATATTTAGAATCTTAACCCACCATATAACTACCTCAGTACTCACTTATACCGTATAAGAAACTAATGACAAAATGACTTAATGATAGATAATGATATAATATGCCTATATTCTCAATATGTAATATGTTTATGGTCTAAAATCTTATTAGAAAGACCCCCTCTATCTTCAAAATTACTATAAACAATTATAATGTTGAATTGTAAACAATGAATGAGCCAACGTCTCGGAATCTTGCAAAAATATAAATCAAGATATAAAACTTTATGTCTGTCTAAGCATTTTTTAATATTTGAAAATTTAAATAGTACTCGTTGAACTTGTAACAATATTCATATATATTACTATGGTTACTAAGTTATGTAGACGAAAGCGCGGTAAATAAAACAAAATGGCCGCCAAAATTACCAAAATGACAATATATTTCAAACTACATATATAGATACAGATATATGAATTTCAATTATGTTTATTCTTAGAGTCCATTACAGCGCACGTCTTACGCACATGTTTACAGTGAACAACATATTTTTGCTAAATTTAATGCGGACAAAGCGCGGGTAACAGCTAGTGTAAAATAAAATAACCCAAATAACTTCCTGTAAGATTAGATATCTGCTAGTGAAAGTGCTGTGAAAATCGGTTCAACCATTCTGGAGATAGCACTGCAGTCAAAGCCACGATTAACAGCTAGTCTATATTAAAATAAACTAAATTACTTATTATGATGTCCGCTATATGCCGGTAAAAGCTCCGTGAAAATCGGTCCAACCGTTTTGGAGATAGCATTTCAGACGAAGCAGTGATTAACAGCTAGTCTAATTTAAAGTAGCCTAAGTAACCCGCTGTAATTTCAGCTATCTGTCAGTGAAATTCACGTAAAAATCGGTCCCGCCGTTTCGGAGTATACCCGGAACAAACAGACAGACAGACAGACCGACCAAGATTTTCAAAATTGCATTTTTGCTATCTATAGCGTGTAACTTTCATATCCGATCAATATTTTTTTAAATTTTGATATACATACAGACACTTCATTTTTATTATATGTATAGAATAGATATAGATTTACAAGACGCACTTTACAGATAAAGATCAAATGTTTACAATTACAATAAATAGTTTTTTTTATGTGGTATACTAACAGATTTATATCCATGCACACGTATGATTAATAAACATAATCATACAAACTTATATTGGTATATTGACTCAAAATATATGATACTAGCTGTGCCCGCGTCTTCGTCTGCGTGGAACCTTACCTAAAAAAACAATGATTAATAAAGTCACCTGAATGTATTAAGTCTATTGTAAGTGAATCCAGTACTTTAGCAGTGATGCGTAATCGTACAAACAGACAGACAGACATTTCTAAAAATGATTAATTTGTATTCTATTACTTATTCCTAGACACCTGCAATATTTATTTTTTATATTTTTTTTATAGTAGCACGGCAAAATGTCTGCACTGCGCCTGATGGTAAGCACAGTACAATCCAAAAACAATGGCAACCACCGAGCGACACATTATCCATTGCCGGTCGCCGCTTTCATGCAGGCCTGCGAAAAGTTATATGCACAGGCTGATCCCGAAACGTGACCCGCAGAAGCGAATCACTATGACGGGCTTTTTCGCCTTATACATGGTGGTTGCGACCCAGTCAGACTGTAGAACCCTACCACCCCGCAGAACCCCACCACCCCGCAAAAACCCTACCACCCCGCAGAACCCTACCACACCCTATTATATGTATAGATAGAAGATGTATAGCATAGATATAGATGTATAGAAGAAGATTAGAGAGAAAATCCTTGTTTATGGACTCTGTGTCGAAACTGCCTCAGACTAAGATGAAATATGTTAAAGTCGGTACAACAGGAGATACAGTCTGTGATAGTATTATATGAACGACACGTGTCAGCAATCGAATTATTAAAAGAAATGTTCTTTATATAAAAAGGAATATAAGAAATAATTACAAAGCAGGTAAAATAGGAATGAATTCATTTAAACTTCGCTAGAGTACGCTACAAGTACTTTATGATCGGAAACGAATAACTTACCTAATAAAAAATTACAGTTTTTTACAATCCAAACGGATTCAATAGAACCGCTACATCATTTCCTCGAACAAGCAGAAGCCGTATCTCACGCGAATTACAAAGAAGAGATTACGTATGCGAGTCAGCAAGTGAAGCCTAATTTTAAACTAACTGTTAGCGCAAGGCCATCCTTTGTTAACTCGTGTATTGTACCTAGGTATTAATGATCTCGTCTAGCATTTACAAGGGAGTTATAATTAAGTGTATTCATCAATGAACGTGTATCTAGGAATATTACTTTGTAAGTTACTTATATCAATGTAATATAAAATCTTATTTGAAGAATTGAAAGAAAATAAAACATCTTCCCTTAAAAATAAACACACGTATCTATGTAATGTATTTTATAATTATTGAGATCGGAAAATTTACTACAGATTTTAGATAGTATATAAAACGTAATTCCACCTATAATCAGTTATGGCAGAGTATCTTAGTGGCTTTAATTTGTAGCATTTTCTTCTACATTTCAACCAATTGCTTAGAAACATATGAAATATATATTTTTCTCTTAAATTTGTCATTTTTTGTACAGTTCATTGTTAGTACTTACAGTAGAAAAAATGTACAATTTTCATAATAAATAAGTAAAATAGACCTACAGTCCGTACTAAAGTTTTTGACCGCTCTGAGCTTAGCTACACAGGACACAAATGTAGATATCAATACGTATTACGTTATGTGTATAGCATCGAAACAACTTCGGGATAAATAAACGGCAATTTTAGATTACTATAATAATATCTTTCATTTACGGCTATATTCGGAGCGGCCAAAAAGTTTGATGCGGACTTGTAAATAACCTTCTAGGAGTTAATAATCTGTTTGACAAATTATAAGATATTCAGGTTTGAAGTAATTAATTACAGTCGACTATAGCAATTTCTAATTGGAATCATACGCACACCACATTCAGAAGTAGGAAGTGCGTAAACACAAATAATACAATTATGTATATGCTTATTTATGATAATAATGCATAGTTTAGATCTATAAAGATTATGTTAAAGAGTTGTGCAAACGTGATGCGGAAGTGCCAACAAGCGGTCTAGCCATCCGAAACCAAAAGTGCACATACCGTTTTCGTCCAGCAGATGGCGCCAGACGAACTCTAATCACGTACAACTAACAACAACCCACGTACAGTCATAGGATCTACAAAACTGAATTCTATACCATTAGAATACGGCGTTATAAAAGAGTGTTAAAACTAAAGGACTGCATAGACCCGACCTTGTGTAGTCGGTGTACCGTAGCATATTAATATCGAATCAAGTATGCAATCACCGTTCAAGAAGACATAGGCAGCAAGGTGGAAGAAAGGGCATGGAATGTCAGTCGGTCCCAAGGCCGCCCGGCTTCGTATAATCCAACCATACGACACGCTAGTACACTTCGAGGAAGCTACGAACATAAGCACGTCCATCCTTATTTGTCAGGGTAATAGTTATTAATTGCGTCAAGTAAATACGATGACTTCTCTTAGAAGGTAAATAACTATGCTTAGTTACATACAGCCGAGGTCAGGATATAACTGTAGGAAAATGTCATAGGTACTAATTCTAATATCTTCACGAAACAATAATCTCTGTGTCGCTGGGGTATGCTAATTTTATAAAATACACCAAGTTTTACATATATATATATGATTGTACTTTTTAGATTTTTGAAAATTGTTGCAGTTAGTTGTCTCGGAATAAGTAATAAAAAACATTTCAATCATTTTTAGAAATGTCTGTGTATATGTTTGTTTGAAAACGCATCACTGCTAAAATACTGCGTTCATGATAAAACCTTTTCAAGGAAATCATAAATCATATCTTCGAGTAACATTTCGCTTTTGTTTCATTAAAATCCATTTGGTCTATCAAAAGTTATTGTAATTTTAATAACGACGGGAATTAAGTACGAAAAATAAAGATAATTACACTTAATACATTTAGATGACTTTATTAGTCCCTGTCTTGTACATTGCGTTCCACACGGACGAAGTCGCGGGCACAGCTATTTATCATAAAATTTGTGTTATGAGTATTTAAATAGCTAAAACATATGGGTTGATTCGGTGTTGATATAAACATAAAAACGAATAAGAATTAACTTAGTACCAAATATAAACCGAGAAAATTAGTAACGCTATTAATTACTGATATTGACAACTTACTCATACCCGCGACTTTAACTGTGTTGATAATTTTCTTAACAACAAGAATAGAGCTGGTTTTATTATCGTAGTTTAAAAAAAGTGCTATATCAAATAGATAATATTATAAAGAGGTAAACTTTGTGACGTTGTAGGGGGTAATCTCAGGAAGTACTAAACTGATTTTGAAAATTATTTTACTAATAGAAAGCCACGTTATTTATGAATGTCATAGGCTATATATCATCACGCTTAGATTAATAGGAGCGGAGCAACGATAAAGAACATTTCAAATATAGCTAATAATAGTACTAAAAATATATACGATTCACAATATGTTTTCCTCTTCCAATCAGATATCATCTCAGTGTACACACCTTTTATACACATATCTCAAACAATGTATGCATACATTTTTAGGTCTTCTTCTACTCCTACTATCTTCATACTTCATACTTTTATGGTGGTAGAGCCACGCTGAAACTATTACTGGTTTTAGCATGAATGGGTCGGCTCGCCCGGGGTAGTACCCTCTCACAGAAAACCGACGTGAAGTAACAGTGCTTGCATTGTTGCGTTTCGTTCGGTCAGTGAGAGCGCCTCGCTCTTGAGTTCTAGAAAAGTTGTAGCTTGATAATACCTATTACCGCCCAACGAAGTGGGCACGGGTCAGCTAATATCAAATATAGCTTATAATAGTACTAAAAACATATACGATTCAACATTTCTACATCAACGTCTTACTCTTTATCCCACCTAATGGCACAATATGTTTTCCTCTTCCAATCAGATATCATCTCAGTATACACACCTTTTATACACATATAATTTCTCAAACAATGTATGAATACATTTTTCGGTCTTCTTCTACTCCTACTATCTTCATACTTCATACTTTATGGTGGTAGAGCCACTATTGGTGAACTGAAACTATTACTGGTTTTAGCATGAATGGGACGGCTCGCCCGGGGTAGTACCACCCGGCACACAGAAAACCGACGTGAAGTAACAGTGCTTGCATTGTTGCGTTTCGTTCGGTCAGTGAGAGAGCCGGAGGTCCACTTCCCTTCCCCCTTCCTTGCGACACCTCTGGTGTTGTTAGTGTCCATGGACGGTGGTGATCACTTAACATCAGGTGACCCACTTGTTCGTTTGGCATCTATGACATAAAAAAAAAACTTAAAACTGTTCCAGGTTACACTTTCAACTCTTCTCACGTCGTGGTGGTTTAATGATTTGACCGATGGTGGACTGGATTTCATTGTCGGCTGACGGTGAAGGAAAACATCGTAAGGAATGTTCCTGAGCCTGAGGAATGTTCTTTGAAATCGCCAATACGTCGTGGGCTGGCGTGGTGATTATGCCCATGCCTTCCTCCGGGAAGTGGCCTATGGCCCAGCAGTGCGTCTCTACCGGCTGATGATGATGGTGATGATCTCTCCTCATGACATACCTATACTATGATGGCCTATTACTCAGCAACTTCTGTCACTTGTGCTATTTTAAAACCATTCAACATTTCTTATGGAAAAATATTCATAGCTTGCTTGAATATTTATATAAACATCACAATCAGCGCCATATTAATACTTGAAATACCAACAGTTAGCTTTAATTAAGTATTATTTTTTACACCACATATAAAGGTTTATTACCATTCTATAGTAATAAACAAAAAGGTAAATATGCAGGTAATTAAAAAAAAAAGACTGCATGTTTTATTACAAATAGTATAAAACCATAATACACTTGTGATTGAAATAATTATTTCGATTATTTGATAATTATGCTATAAATTTTTATTCTTTCCTAATGAACAGACAATAAGAAAAACTGTGTATAATGTAGGTACACTCGGAATAAAAAACAAGGTGAGTAAAACATAATAATATCTATTACATTTGGAATGGATATTCGTAACTTTACAGTAAGCTAAGGAATTTGAATTAATTCATGCAAACTCTTAATTTAGGATATAAGTGCTCACCGAGAATCTGTATTTAATGAAGTAAACATTAAGTAAATAAAAAATATTGGTCTGCGTAACAGTTCATATAAGTTTTTTTATATATGAACAAGCGAGCCCGGCGGATTTTATCCTGCCCTGATAAAAAAACCTTGACAACTTATAAACCTAAGCCTTCCTCATGAATCACTTTATCTGCTGGTGAAAACCGCATGAAAATCCGTTCAGTAGTTTTTGAGTTTATCGTGAACAGACAGACAAATGGAAGTGGCAGAGGACTTTGTTTTATAATGATATTCTAAATTTTATTTTCCAGGTAACTCCATGCTTTCACGACTTCCAAAAATTAAATACACTTCTTAAGTCTAAATGATTGAAAACAAAGGAAAACTGTGAGTAAGCATGTATCACATAATTAACAACAAATACATACCAGGATAGCCATTAATATACTTTACTAACTTAGTGGAATTATTATACAAAAGTTATACATGAGAAATGACTTGAAACAACATTTTAACAAATCAAAATTTAGCTTTGCAGTATTCTATTGAAATTACTGTTTTCTTCCAGAACGAAAGGCAACCGTTATTCTGATATACTGTCTCAAGTTTTTCGATTGCATATGTCCTTACATTTACACATCGCAATGTCATATTATGTATTAGCTGCACCCGCAACTCCGTCGGCGTTGTACCTAACGTAACAGAACAGTTACTAATAAAATCAAGTCAATCAATCACGAAGTTTATTTACTTATCTACTTTCCTCTCGTACTTATGTCGCGTCGTCATTAAAATTACAATATTTTTTGATAGAGTGTACCGATTTTAATGAAACCAATACTAAATTTTAATCGAAGATATGCAATATAATGCAGTTTTTTAGCAGTGATGCGTGATCAAACAGACAGACAGACATTTCTAAAAATGATTGAAATGTATTTAATTACTAATTCCAAGACACCTTCAACATTTTTTTTTCACAAAAACCTAAAAAGTACAGCCTTGTTAGATTGACATTCTTATGATATATATAGATATTAGTAGCGGAACGTATTGATTTGGTTTCTTGAATAATAATAGCACAAAATAAAATAAAAATATTGTAATTATTTAAAAGAATTAAACGAATAAAACTGTACACGAATAGTGGAATACGATTGATTGTGGCATTCCAATATTAATTCTACAATTACCAGCCATTACGTCGGTCCATATCGGCAAGGTCGCGCGTCGTGTGATGCCGACTTAGATGCGTAGTGTACATACGAGGAAAGAATTTCTAAATGGTTTTCTTTGTGCAACCAACCAAACGATACTGCGTCATTTATCTAAGTATCCATTGCTAAAATATATAGGTATGAATCGTTTTTATTAGCTCAACGTTTGTGCGACTAAAGTTTTTATAGTACACTTGGAGTCGTACGATTGTCTATAAATACACTTTACATGTAATCTATACTAATATTATTATATAAAGCTGGTGGGTCTGTTTGTTTGTTTGATTGAACGCGCTAAAATCAGGAACTATTGGTCCGATTTGAAAAATTCTTTCAATGTTAGGTAGCTCACGTATTGAGGCAGACTATATGCTATATCATCACGCTACGACCAACAATAGCGGAGCACCAGTGACGAATTTTTTTTTCCTGTTAAGTGTTTCCGCTGCCTGGTATCGTTACCCCAAAGTAACTATTCCACGTGAATGGATTCGCGGGCAGAAGCTAGTTATGTAATATATGGAATCGTTCACTACCTTTTAAACTAAGACGTGTTTATTTTATCAGCTACTTCGCGCCTTGATATACTAATACTATTTATCTTATGTCAAGTCACTTTTGTCATTCTCTTCAATCTACACATATAATCAAAAGTTTCGAAATGGTAGAAGATTTAATAAATTTTCCATTTGTACAGTCCTTGACAAGCTTTTTGACCGCTCTGAATATTGTTGCGCGATACATAAATTCAGGTATATATGTGTATAATATGTATAACATCAGTGCATCTTAAGGATAAATAAATACCAATTTTAGGTACTTATAAATAATATTTTAACTTTTTTTTGTATTATATTCTTGACTGTATGTTGCGCTTTGGCCAAAAAGATTGACGAGGGCAGAATCCTAAATATTCTAATTTAAAACAGTTGAAAATCTAGGAGCTCACAAAGTATCTTTAATTTTATTTATATGTATACATAAATTGTCACATGATTGTCACACTTTCTTACAGGTGAAAGAAATATGAATCAGAACAACTTATCGAAATGACTACACTATTGGTCTAGCACTTCACCTCACCGGACTACCAAATTTGAACAACTTTTCAAATCAACTTACCATTACACCACGTTACACCAATCTGTGAAATTTCCAAAAGCCCACAGACTTAGGAAGAGTTTGGATATAATATGAATTTTATTTTTTGATGAGAAATGTTCATAAATCATAATCCAGTATACAACAAACGTATACCTTTAACTCCGTGAATGTTAAATTTGATGATATTTAACAAATGATTATTCTCTATAATAAATATATATTCTCTGTAATCAATTATTCAAATTCATCACTTTATATGCTATGAGAAACGGATAATTTAATTCAAACAAATACCAATAAAACAATAAACGGTTTAAACAAACTCAGTAATTTAAAAGCTGTTAAAATGCAAATTTAAAAAATAACCTGGTCATTGAATATATTGTAATACCAGTAATACTGTATAAGATATAAATATCTCAATCTTGTATCAGTACAGAGCATGTAATTGCTTCGATAAGTAAACGCTAATCGATCACTTCCTTATATTATACATGATAATAGACGAACGATTATATTTTATACTAGACTTTTATCCTGTTTCGTTTGGTTTTTCTTTATACGTATTTTAATAGAGAAGTAAGATTACTACTATATACACAGTTTGCAAAATATCGCTTTTATAATGCAGTACTTCAGTAAATATAATAAAAATAATAACAGCATTTTACGTACAATATCGCTAGTTGGCTGGAAGCTGGCACAAAGGGCAAATGTACGATTTAAAAGTGTGATATAATATTAATTGTTTCATCAACCTGTAAGAAATCCCATTGCTGTATCAAAGGCCACTTTCCGAAGAATAATCACCACAACAGGCCACGATGTATTCATGAATTCAAACACCGAGAAATCCAAAGTTTATATATGCCTACACATAGTGGTACTACAAGAAGATTTCTCAGGTTTTTACCAATTCAAATTAGTAAATGTACGCTAGTTCTGAAAGATTCGTTGGTAAATGATGTGGGTCGAACCTGCAGATGTCGTATTGATATTGCACCGGTCAAACAGCTCGATCACCACGACGAAAGCAATTAAGTATCTGGTATGAAGGCGGGATGCTCAAAATCTAGTCACAGTGCAGGCAGTTCCATATGCATCGCTCTCAAGAAATCTATGTGATTGTATTGCCGCTATGATATTTTGTTACGTAAAAATACTTAATTCTTGGTGGGCGTTAAAAAATGACGAAGGCTTTTATCGAATCCAAGAACTAAAATAGCCTAGAATCATCTACGAAAACTTCCGCATCAGATTTTTTTAATAACGTTGGGAAATCTTCATGGACACTCCTTCCTCCCGGCTGAGAGAGTGGGTAGTGTGAGACTCGAACTCACTAAAACCCCAAGGTCTACCGGCCACCGCTTTTAGCAGGGCAGCATGGGATCGAACAAGGCTATCACCATGTTGTCCCAGTGGTGAGCACGGCGAAATGTGTCGCTCTATGCTAATAGGGAGACAAACTGGGTAAACACCAGCTACCTCCTCTCGTCAGCCGAACCTGTGCAATGAGGAGATAGGCCTCCCGGCCCATCCCGTCAGGTTCGGCTACGGTGGTGTAAGGAGGCGGGTAGTCCGCCCCCCTCCTTCTGCCGGTCCTCCGTTGAAGAAGAGTGCCGCGAGAGTCTTCCTCGGACCCGTATAACATATAGGAGTTATACGTTCCCGCCGATACTTTCAATAGTTGTGACGCGAATGAGCCACAAAAAAAACTGTAATTACATTAAATATAAATAGATTACCATAATCTATAAACATATCTATAAATAACATTCAACCGTTTGTTATTTGTAAAAGATAGTCTCCGTAACGGATAACCCGATTTTGAAAAGACTTTTACCCATATATCTTCGACTTTTGAGATTACCATATATGCTATTATATATCATTACACTTTTTCATAGGGGTTCAGTAACGACAACCTTTAACAGCAGTAAATCAGTAAATCAGTAAATCAGCAAACAAAATAACCAAATCATTTTTTAACGAAGTCGCGAGCAATAGCTATAAAACATAATAATATTAGTTGAAATAAATGTATACAAACTTAATTTCTATTCACATATCTAAATGAACCGATTTCATGTTGACAGTACTCCACAAATTTTATTTGTTCTTGTTAATTATACATAATAATTTTAATTACACAAATGGTTACTGTTACATATTTATTTTGAACTAGCGGTCCCGGCGGATGTTGTCCCGCCCTGATAATAAAAAAAACCTTGATACATAGCTATATACATCTAAACCTTCCTCATGAATAACTTTATCTGCTGGTGAAAACCGTATGGAAATCAATAGTTTTTGAAGTTTATGGCGAACAGACAGACATGCAGATGTCACGATGTTGTCACGCGTTCTATTCTAATTTTGAAGGATTTTTTAAAAACAGGGGAATACAACAAGAGATGGGCCATCCACTGCTATATACACACTGATAGTACTCGATAGAATAAAAACAGGTACTGTATCGTGTTGTGATATTTTCCATTATGTCATACAACACTGACAACAAATCATAATAAATCTATTGCGTAATATGAAACATCTTTTTTATACAAATAAAATTATAGGGGTCTATCGTTGTGGCCGCATCACGCAAAAACTACTCGATAGATATCGATGAAATTCTTCTTACTTCTTAGATTATTTTTCTCAAACTGACTACGCTATTGACCTGGTAAGGTCTTAACAGCCTCACCAGACTACTAAGGCGAGCGCTTAAGGCACTCAGCCACTTACTTCTTAGACAATTAGTACCTACTTATCTATACTAATATTATAAAGAGGTAAAGTTTGTGAGGTTGTAGGAGGTAATATCTGGATCTACCAAACCAATTTTGGAAATTCTTTTACCAATAGAAAGCCACGTTATTTGTGAGTATCATAGGCTATATTTTAACCTGAAAAATGAAAAGACATTGTGTTAGTCGTATTTGCAAAGTAAGTCTGAGAAAAAACGGTCGAACGAAAACGTTTCTTACGAACGCCGCCTTAACGATGAGATTATGATTGAGTTCTCGAGAAAAGTTGTAGAGCTTGATAATGCGTAGAAAAAAGTCAGTAACAGCATATGTCTAACTTTTATATTTAAGTAAAAAAAAAAGTTTTTTACATAGAAAAAATAATTTAAATCGTTAAGTGATGTTTATTGGTCATTATTATTTCCTAAAATAATGAATTCTTATCAATATGTAATGATATAATAACTGAGCCATAGCAACGCGTGGTCGGGTCAGCTAGTAAAAAATATCAAGGTTTCTTCAATTAACGTAAAGTTATTAACGTGTTAAGAAAGTACGACTTTTATTTATTGAAATATTATTGAAACGTATTAGCGGTGTGGTGCTTATACTTTTCTCTGTACAAAGGAGTATATTGTTAATTTAACAAACGACGTAAACGAAATCGCGGGTACCAGCTAGTTTCATATAAATATGAAGGAACCCACGTGAAAATAAGAAATTTTAGAAAAGAACACGTACATTTTCATAGAAGATATATAACACCATTTTTAAAAGCACTATGTATTCAGCATTGCGTGTTTTTGTCTCGGAGAAGTGGGTAAAAGTTATGGTGCGCAATCGTAGGAGAGGAGTATTAATCAGATAATATTGTTTATTATAAAATGTTATAAGCAAAGTATATATTTGCTTTGTTCTTTCCTCTGTACGTAAAATATATTTTTAGCACTCTTCGTACTACTATTGACTACAGCGGGGGTATTACTAATGACTTGAGATACCATTGGTTGAAAGTTATCGGCCGGTCGTATCTTGACTGAATGCTACAAAAGGCGAGTCTATCGAGTCATTAAAACGCCCGGCTGAGTGCCTTAAGCGCTCGCCTTAGTAGTCCGGTGAATTTGTAGAGGCATTGCTAGGCCAACAGCGTAGTTAGTTCGAGAAAAAAAAAAGAATAAGTTATTAAAAACATTCTTGCTCGGTCGTCTCTCTGGAAGGTTGTATCGCGTGATTGTTGTTGTATTGCGCGAGTTTTATGAATTATTGTGTTACTTGAGATTTAATTGTTAATGTGAGTCTTCGTGTTGAGATATGTGTCTATGTTATTTTTTTATGTAAATCCATTTCTGGTATCTAATATCAGAAGTGGGATTTATTTTTAAATTCGTTTTACTTCTGGTATTTCTAATAATATTATTTTACCAAATATATAAGCTACTAAACAATACTAAAAGAATACCAATACATAGTTATTGAATTTATTTTACAATACAAAAACTCATCGCCTCTAGTATACATCAATGCTGTGTCGCCGCAATCTAAGGAATGGAGAGGAAGGTCGAAAGATTTACAGCCTTTTGTACTGCTAGAGTTATCGTCGCGAGCCTTCGTACTGTGGTAATAGTGTGTTAAGTAAACACTTAAGAAGTCGTAAAATGCATATATTTATAAGATTTCATTGAAATTCCTGCATACATCCACCTACACTTTTTTGCATGTGGGTTATTATTGCTTTTCAAAGAAACGTTCAATAGCCAGAAAGATAAATATTATGGTATGCCAGTTGTGTCTGATTGATTCGTGACTACCATACACCATGTGAACCTGCTAGATGGCATAGCTTTAGGTAAAGTAATCCGCTATACACTATGATAACGTATTCTTCTTTAATTTAGATAAATATTGCTTAAAGATAAAATTTACTTAAATAATCTATTTGGAATATTTAGAAGATATTACTTATCTGTACCCTTTATTAATAACATAAAATTATTTGTACTCTTTATTAATAACATATAAATGAAGGCTTCAGCTCGTCGATAGTAAGGAAAAGCGATCTTTTCCAAATTGTTTTTATCAATAAGCTACTAAATAATAAAAGAAAATCGATTGAGAAACAAAGGAGGAATATATACTTTAAGCTTGTTGCCATACAGCTAAATATCTTAAGCGCTCGCACAAAAACACCGGCAAAGTAGTAAAGGCCTGTCAGGTCAACAGTGTAAAGTTGGGTCGAAAAAATAATACTATCGATTGGACGTATCACTATTTAGTACAAAATTCATTGATATATAAAAAGGTCATTGGACTAGTGCAATATATAAGACCATCGCATTATCAATTTTCTATGATACATATTCATATTTTTTATATTGGTTTATTGTATTTAATATTATATTATTATTACTGAAAAAACTCTGAACCCACGAATCCTGAACAAAAAAACCAGTCCTCGGGAATAGTCTACAGTTGGCTAGTTTTCTGTTACATATAAATGGTAATATATCAAGCAAACCATAATCTTGAAGTACTTCCTTTTTAACCGGAACGGTGGTGCCGCTCAAGCAGATACTATAGATATCCTACCAAAGCTAAAGCCTACAGAAAAGTTGTAAGGCTAAAAGATCCCGACTTCGTAACTATATAATAATATATGGTATATAATGGTACAACAAAATAATCCCAAGGAGGGTTGATGTCAGGCAGGCGGTCGATCATAAAAATTAAGCCAAATCATATACCACAACATGACAAACATGTTGTACCGACCCTACTTATGTGGGATAAGGGTAAGAAGAAGAAGAAGTGACGTATATATATATATATGTCCTGATAGATATAATTAGAGTTATGTTATAAATATCGTTGATCTTTATATATAAATTTCTTCTGTGCGTGTGTATGTTATTGAACTCCTCCTAAACGGCTGGACCGATTTTGATGAAATTTTATGTGCGTGTTCAAGTGGACCCGAGAATGGTTTAGATTCACAATTGAACCCGGTAGGTAGTGTTGCGGTTGGATTTTAGATCATTTTTTTAATTATCAAGGCAGGACAATGTCTGGCCGGCCCGCTAGTATATTTATATATTCACACTGAATAGGAACCATATACCACTTGCAAGTAAAAACGTATACGCGACAATATATATAATATGGTATAACAATTTATACACGGTTAAATCACTATAATGTCCCTAACTATATTGTCTTACAAAATATCTAGTAAAACAACCACGAGGCGATTAAAACTTCCACAGGTAATGTAAAACTGGACCACCTTTTTTCAAGTATAAATTCTTTGTGTTCATATTTCACAAAGGTCAGACACTGTGACCAGATGTGCAAATATGGGATCCTAAATTAATCGGCAATCTATCGTAGGTTTAATCTATACCTTTAAACGAGCAATTCTTGTATTTTATTATATATTCAGGATCTCGGAAACGGCGTCAGCGATTTCCGTAAAACTTAGTATGTAGGTGGTTTCGGGGACTATAAATCGATCTAGCTAGATTTCATTCATAGAAATTTTAATTGTTTATTTGAGTTTTCAGGCAATGAAAAAATATAGCTATAATATAAAGGTAAATTTCGCCACCGCTGTCAAAACAAAAATAGCTCAGATGGAAATCGGCTTCTTCGAAAATCCTTCTCACCCCAGTTTGAATCCCAGCAAAATAGATGTCTTTTTTTTGTATAAAACTGCTAATTTTGTGAGGTAAACCGAACAGTATATTTTAAATTAATTTTTTTTTTAATATATTTTTTATGATAAAAAATACTAATTTTGTGAGGCAAATATGAGGCAAATAAACTGTTAGTTTATTTCAATTTAAAAATGTTTTTTAAAGAACCGAGCTGGGCTCGGTCGTCCAGGTACTATTATTTTATATGACAAGTTATTTAATGATATATGTTATAAATATCGTTATATAATATCATATAATATCAGATAGAATTACAGAGGTCAAGTTTGTTCAAATCAAGACAAATCAAATCAAAAATACTTTATTCAGTTTAGGTCCTTATGAACGTCAAAACTACTACCGGTTCGGAAAATAACCCAGTCATCGAGTAGTTCGTTTGTAGAAGGTAATCTCTGAAAGCGGTTATCCCATTCTAAAAATTCAGTACAATCAAGTATTATTACCTTGTCTATTATTCTAATTAATTCTTTATTTTCTAATTTAACTTTTATTTTCTAATTCATGCCAACAAAGTTGCGGTCAGATTGTATAGTTTAATGTAAAAATATGACATATGACATTCATAAGTCATCCGAGAATGTTGTAATGATTTAGCACCTTAGTATTTGAAAGGGGATCTGTATATGAATGCAGAATATTAGAAACGACTCAACTTCCATTTAGTATTACTTGATATACCATTGTATATTGCTTCCGGGTATCATACGGTATTGGAATGCGTGTCATCAGAGTATCATAGCATCTACCTCATTAACTTATCTACGAGTATATATATATAGAAATGGAATATAAAACACTTAAAGGGTTTGACCTAACAACATGACAATTGGCAAAGGTGTAATTACATGACGCAGGTTATAAGCTATCAGTTTTTCTGTAATTTATGACTAAAGAATATTGCAACGTGTAACCTTCATATACTTTTAAACAGACCACCAACATTGTTATGATTGAACACGTGTAATAATTACATAATATGTATAACTATTTATTATAAAATAATAAAAATATATATAATAGTTACAAATAGTAATAAACGCATAGAGAACTTGAGATTAGTATTTCTAAAAAGCTAAATCTAAACACTAGCTGAAACTCGCCCGCTTCAGTTAACGAATCCAAAAAATAGATAGTCTAGAACAAAATACTTATCTTTACCGTACCGTGAAGCTGTGGAACAAACTTCTGGCCAGTGTGTTTCCACCTTCCTATAATATGGGGTCCTTCAAGCGCAACGTGAAGGGACACTTTACCCAGGCCGACATTACAGCGGCGACCAGTGATGGATAGTGATTATACTGTGGTTACCATCAGGGATAGTGCAGTTCTTTTGCCGAGCTACAATTAAAAAAAATGTCCATCTAATGGTCATAGTTTTGTGCCACTACATTCAGTAGTATTGACGTGATTGAGCCTCAAAGTAACTATATTTTCACTATATATATAGATTTCCAAGTTACTTTTAGACCGTGTTTCGAAATTTTGCCACAAAATAAAACAAACATGTACAACGTACGCGTTGGTCTAATTGTTAGACCAGTGGAATGTCGATTCGATGCCGCCTAGTTAGCGCCTCGGTATGTAGGTAATAACGTTGTTTTCGAAATTCGCGTACATTTATTGACTGTAATTTAATTAGGAAAACTATTTATCTATGGTAAGAGAAAGCATTGTGATATAATTAACATGAGTTACCGATACAGAACTGAATTTATATATCTATTTAACAGCAATTTGCGGGTAACGATATGATGATAAAAATACCATTAATGTTACAAACTTATATTTTGGCACAACAACAACTACAAACGTCAAAATAATTATCTACTTTGTTTTTTTTTTATTGTAGCACGGCAAAGTGACTGCTATATGCCTGATGGTAAGCACAATACAATCCGAAAATAATGGCGACCATCGAGCGACACACTATCCATCGCCGGTCGCCGCTGACATGCCGGCCTGCGGAAAGCTGGATATACACAGGATGATCCTGAAACGCGACCCGCAGAAGCGAATCACTATGACAGGCTTTTTTGTCATATACATGGTGGTTGCGACCCATTCAGGCTGTAAAGCCCTACCACCCCGCTATCGCCATTGCCTCGTTCGTTATTCAGCAGGGTGCACCACGTGCAGGTAAGGTTGGCTTGGGTGTCTCAAGTCTTTTGATGTTATTCGACACCCCTTACACCCCAAAACTTAAAACTTAAATAAGTAATACAAGATAATAAAGATAGAAAATATACTAGATGTTCTCTACGGTCTGAATCGCGTTCTAATTTTATATTTTTAAAATAATGTCAACCCAATTAAGTATGTTTAAATAGATCCTGTATGAAACACGCTTGTTGGGCAAAGAGCTTACTATGTGACAGAACCGCCTTTATCCTTGCTGTCATAGGCAAACACAGTTCGGTTCTTCTCGCTAATACTCGATTTTCCAACCCGTCCCTAAACTTCGCGTCTCACAACCCGCCCTCATCATTACATTGTTCTTTGATAATATACCTTGCAGTGGCAATTTCTCCGCTCGTGAGGAACATAATTATATGTTAAATGGCTCAAAACTGTTCTCAATAAAATGTAAAAATGTTTTATCATACCTGACTTTTAAGTTTAGCAATATCTATTTATAATAGGTAAATTATAATCGGCCTATAAAGAATTAGATCTTTTGCTTAGGCACTTTTATTTAGTCATCCTACAAAATCATCTTAAAATTTCCATAAAATGTATTATATGTAAACAGTACAAATATAAACATCATTCTTCCTTTGTTTAATTTCGACAGTTATTGTCATTGACATTGAACCAAGAACTCTGACATTTAAACGTGTCTAAACTGTCTATAGTGTCATCTCAAGGAGAAATCTGAACAAGAAGAAAATAAAATTATATTTACTTAACATTCAACGAAGTGGTTTCTTACTATATAGGTGCTAATAATACGTAACTCTACAAGCAACAATGATATGCACATAAAAGCCGACGCACCGACGCGACGCCACTCGTAAGGTTAGCGATTAGATCATGGTTTCTTTTTTCATTTTTGTTTGCGCTTTTATAAATAAATAACGGTACTTTCGTATTAAATGCACCACACTCGACGACCTCTACCGCGTCCGGCTAACGTTATCTTTTTACGCAAGTCTAACCAAACCAAGAGGAAAGTGTTTTCTTTTAACTTAAAAATCATCAAGTTGCTATTATACAAAATGATACTTACGTATTAACGGCAACGCAGTGCGCTCACCGACCGATGTCGCGGCCGGCTCGCGCTTCCTTTATTTCACAAGTCTAACTTAACCTAACCGAAGCAAGACGGAAAAAATGAGAAATATGAATTGGTTAGGTTAGTTTTTTTTCGATTGCTTGCTCTTTTATCCCTGTTTTGGTTAGGTTAGGTTAGACTCGCGAAATAAAGAAGACTGGCCGCGGCAGCGCTCGACGAGCGCGGTGCATTTAAAACGAAAGTATCTAAATAATTATATATAACTTATAGATATCATATTTTTTTGCGAATAAGATATTTGTATAACTGCATAAAAATTATACAAATAATTGTATGATCGATTTAAGTTTAATTTGATTTAAGTACATAACAATCGTTTGATATTAAATTAAGATAATTCTTGAAATGATTATATGTAGATAACCAATACGTAACACTTTCGCGACTCTTAATGAAAAAAAAAATCATTATATGCATGTTTTACCAGACTTTGAAATTATAGCAAAAAATTACTTCGGACAAATTTGGCGCCGTATTGGTCTCATTTGTAATGGAAAACAAGCACACGTTACTTGATAGTCGACACACGTTTTCTTATAGAAGTACTATGTATTTTGCATTAAATCGGTAACAGACCGGTACCGAGAAAGAATAAAAGAGAACACTACTCTACATAAGTTGTGTATTGGCAGTCCATAGCTGAAACATGTACCGTTAGAACTAACAGTTAAGTGGTCCGCCAGACTAAGAAATCACAGATAGAATCTTAAACATATTCATTATTCAGTTACCGCATACTCGGGATAACTGTACATTTCATGTTCATAAATATTCGAGTACATTCAACACTTACATTTTCTTACCTCAAGAGCCGTGATGTCACGATATAAACGTTCCCAGCCAACCTATAATTTTAACTAAATACCAAATACCGTAGGTATATCCAGCGCCTACGCATACACGGGGTCATAACGATAGGTAAAATACATCTTATCCAAACAAAAAAGACAATGCATGCTACGACCTTGGATACTAAGTCAAATTCTTTACACTGGTAGGAGGTACTACAATTTATGAGAAAATTGAATTTACTTTACTACCGTAGTAACGTTAAATGAAACAATAACACAATAATGATCATTATCCATGTATCTATTAAAGTAGCTTTTGCCCGTGACTTCCTCCGTGTGTAGGCAATTTGGGCAAACACTAACACTTTGCAGAAGCTCTCAAAAGGAAAAACACCCCGATTGTAAAACATTATTCATTGGTGTTCCACTCCTGTTGGTCTTATGATATATAGCCTTCCTCGATAAATGAGCTATCTAACACTGAAAAAAATTGTTCAACCAAACAAACACACAAACCCTTCAGCTTTATAATATTATTAGTATAGATATATAAAAATCCAGTGTCATGATGTTTGTTCACGATAAATTCCGAAACTACTCAACTAATCTTCATGGCATTGGTCATTGTATAATTTGGTCCAACTTGGGAGATAGGATAATTTATATTTCGATTAATGATCGCAATATTGTTTAATTACAATTTTTTTTTATATCATAGGAGGCAAACAGACATGTGGGTCACCTGATGTTAAGTGATCACCACCGTCCATAGATACTTGCAACACCAGGGGAGTCGCAAGTACGTTGCCAACCTGTCTTGGGGGAGAGGGGGAGTAAGCGAAGGGAGAAGGAAGGGGACGTGGGCCTCCAGGGCTCTCGTGGGCCTCCAGGGCTCTCACTGACTGAACGAAGCGCAACAACGCAAGCATTGTTACTTCATGTCGGTTTTCTGTGAGAGGGTGGCACTACCCTGGGCGAGTCAACTCATTCGTGCTGAAACCAGTAATAATAGATAGCTTCACCTTGGCTCTACTACCTACAAAATATAAATGATAAATATAATAAATTATTGTCAATGCTGATTAATGTCATTAATTGTAAGTTTCATAAGTCGTGAACAGATGGCGCTTTAAATTAGTTAAATTGTCGATAGAAAACTGTAGGGCCGACTGTTATAGATATATCATATTTGGCGCCAGGTTAATTTGAATTTCTTTTTCAGCTCCAGTTTATTTTATGGTGCATGTGTTCTGTTAAGCTATAACTTAGCCACAGCAACGCGTGGCCGGGTCAACTAGTAAATTTGTGGTAAAATGATCAATATCACAAGCAATGGTGAAAACTCGGGTACAAGGAGGTTCCCAATATTAAAAAAAAAAAACAAGAGAATAGAACGATATCAATACACTACGGAGGCAGTAAATATTAGTCTTCGGCATTATTCTGTAATATTATAGTGCATTTTAACAATGGCAATAATACACGTGGTGGTATATCGGGCAAGGTGGTAGAGCCAAGCTGAATCTATTACTGGTTTCAACGTGAATGGGTCGGCTCGCCCAGGGTAGTACCACCCTCTCAGAGAAAACCGACGTGAAGTAACAGTGTTCCCATTGTTGCGTTTCGTTCTGTTAGTGAGAGCGCCGGAGGGTCACCTCCCCTCCCCTTAACCCCTTCACTTCCCTCCCTATTCCCCGCCCTCAACACAGGCTGGCAACGCACTCGGGACTCCCCTGGAGTTGCAAGTGTCTATGGACAGTGGTGATCACTTAACATCAGGTGACCCACCTGTCTGTTTGCCTCATATGATATAAAAAAACACACACACACAACACAGAATAATTTTAAAAAGTGCAATATAGACACTTTTTGTAATATTATAGTGCATTTTAACAATGGCAATAATACACAACACAGAATAATTTTAAAAAGTGCAATATAGACACTACGGTTCATGTAACCCAGTTGTATATATCTACACATCATCTCTTCACATTATTATTTACATTTAATGAGTAAAAATAACCACTGGACACGAAATTGATTATCAAACTAAAGTCGAATACACTTGTTACACTTGAGAATATTTTTTAGAAATTAACGTTACACATAACTTAGACATTGGAATTATATTAAAGTGAAAATAAATTAAAAATTCGAAGTATTATTCAGAAACCGTAGTAGGGGTACTGATGTACCAGCCGCGTGGGCGAACGCAAAAACTATCCTATGACATTGTCACGTCTTTTTAGTACACAGTTCTATCCTCAAGTCGTTTATATATTACATGGAACCTTATCACATTAACTTAATTTTCAAATGTCGACTGGACAATTGTTTAAACCCACACTTATCGGATATTGTGACAGTGGACATTGCAAGCGATAATAAGATCTGCAATTAATTTGTTCTTAGAAACAAGTAGAATTATTGATGAAGACAAGCAAAATCCCATAAATATTGAAACTTTATACGTTATTGAAGGATAATTTTCATCCGGCCTTTTTTATTGCTCCAGAGACGTGTATTTAAATATTATCCTATGTCAATCACATAACTAATACAAATCTAACGATACCTCAAATAATATAATACTGCAAACCATTTCGGCTACAAATTATCCTAAGAAACATACATAAATACATACAATTAAAAAAACGTTACTCTTTGTTTGTTCGTACTTCTTTCATTTTCTTTTTAGACAAATTAACTACATATTTGATTAAATCAAATGAAATATGTAAAATATTGTTTAATACAACGAGTCTTCATGAAGTACAAAGTATATTATTTCTATTTTTAAAATATAATTAAGCGGGCTCGGCAGACGTAGTCCCGTTCTGATAATAAAAAAAACCTTCATAAATGATATACCTAAACCTTCCTCATAAATCACTGTATCTAATGGTGATAACCGCAAGAAAATCCGTTCAGTAGTTTTTGAGTTTATCGTGAACACACGGACAGACAGACATGGCAGAGGATTATGTTTTGTACTATGTAATAATTAATATGATACACAAGATCACACAGGATATTTTTAGTGATTCACACTTTTTTTGCGTCATTAATTATATTTAAGAAAAGAAATTATAACAGACAGCTTGTAGGTTAAATGCAATAAACTAAATTACACAATTTCTCTATATATTATAATGTTTTTGTAACTATAACGCAGCGCTGCATCGCACCGTATCGCCTCACCTCGCGTAGCTCGCAATGGAGTCTCGGAGCGAGGAAATTTCGGCAGGTAGCCTCATGCTAATTTTATACAGGATCTTTTGTATTGTTCAAACTTCAACCGCGTCAGGTCCAGTGCACTTTAGTTCACAGGACGGTTCCGGCTGTAATTTGATGTTTAAAATGCTTTGTCTACTGAAGATTATGTTAATCAGTAATTACGAAATGATATGTTTTGATTTCTTTTAAATTATTCATTATTTTTGTATTCTATTTTTACTCCACGGGTTTTGTTAACTTTGTATTTTTAATGATTTTACTTTATACATATTAACGCGATGCGCATCTACCATTCAGGGTTGCCACTTTTTTATGTAATATAATATAATTATATTATATTAATTGCTGGGCTACGAAAGAGACGGATGAGAGAAAATTACATGTGGCAGAGGTGCGAATGTTAAGGTGCATGTGTGGTGTGACTAGAATGGATAAAATTAAGAATGAGTATATCAGAGGAAGTTTGAAAATAGGACCAGTGACAAGTTGAGGAGTAGGTTAGCATGGTATGGTATGGAGAGATGAAAACCATGTAACTAGAAAAGTGTTGAGTATGTTTGTGGACGGATATACGAGTAGAGGAAGACCGAAAAAGGTATGGATGGACTGCGTGAAAATGATATATGCGTAAAAGGTGCGAATACTGAAATGACATTTGACAGGAGAGAGTGGAAAAAGAAAACATGTTGTGCCGACCCTACTTAAGTGGGATAAGGGATTACCCTCATCATTAATGATGATGATGATGATAATATAATTAAAACTTATTTTTTTATGTGAAAATTTCTACTTAATTTTTGGCAAGACTTAAATCTGTAATTTCGCGCCATGACATGCTACGTTGGAATGACCGGCCGTGTTGCGCTCTCGCGGCTTGCGTTAGACTGGCCATGCGTATTATAGGGGCCTCTGAAATGACATTTGACAGGAGAGAGTGGAAAAAGAAAACACGTTGTGCCGACCTTACTTAGTGTATCCCTAGTGGGATAAGGGTAACGATGATGATGCTGATGATAATATAATTAAAACTAATTTTTTGAAGTGAAAATTTTAGGCGCGGTGAGTTGTATTTTTGGCAGGACATAAATTTGTAATTTCGCGTAATGACATGCTACGTCAGAATTACCGGCCGTGTTGCGCTCTCGCGGCTTGCGTTAGACTGGCCATGCGTATTATAGGGGCCTGTGTACATGTAATATTGATATTTTGCAGCTCATCATACGTTTCATTGATTAATAGACTTCATAAAAATGTACATAATTATTGCTCCGAATGCCAATACATATGAAAACCACACTAATGTTAATAAAAAATAATTTCAATAAACAAATTCTGAAGTTTAAATATTGTCAATCAAACTATAATTCTTTTGTAAATTCAAAAGAGAACACATTTATTTCATTGTTTTAAGTTTTCACTGCCGTCGGCAGTCCTTATGACTGTCTCGACTTTTCTTTTTCTAAAATAGCTAAGTTAATTGCTATATTTTTAGCACGACATGTACATATGTTAACGATAAAATCTATATTATTTCTCATACTTAGTATATATAGGCTGTTCGTAGCAATTTATTATTCAAAGATTCCTGATACACACATCCAAGGTTATTTTTTTACACGTTAACCTATATCGCTAATAAATATATGAATGGTTCAACGGAGTACAATTTAAAATTTCATTTAAAATATCCATTAATATTACTTAATTGTTTTAGAAACGAAATGTATATATATATATACGTATAAAAAAGATGTTTGTAGGTATATACATAGAATTAATGGTTATGTGACAAAAGATTTAGCTTTTTTTATTGTTGTTAATTCACAAGCACAATATGGGAAAGAAATACTTAACTAACTTTGCTCTTATAGAAATAAAATTACCTGTACAAATAAACCTTTATATGCGATTGGTAAATTTCCACACGGTTTGACAGAATACTATAAAAATTGGCATACCTAAGTGTTTTTTATTTTACACGTTAACCTATATCGCTAATAAATATATGAATGGTTCAACGGAGTACAATTTAAAATTTCATTTAAAATATCCGATAACATTACTTAACTGTTTTAGAAACGAAATGTATATATATACGTAGAAAAAAAATGTTTGTAGGTATATACATAGAATAAATGGTTATGTGACAATAGATTTAGCTTTTTTTTATTGTTGTTAATTCACAAGCACACTCTATGAGAAAGAAATACTTAGCTAACTTTGCTCTTATAGAAATAAAAGTACTTGTACAAATAAACCTTTATATGCGATTGGTAAATTTCCACATGGTTTGACAGAATACTATAAAAATTGGCATACCTAAGTGTTTTTTTATATTATCTTCTTGTTATTTATATTACTACTAGCTATAGAGCGGCTTTGCTCGTGTTATCGTAAATATAACTTATCACACGGAGACAGCACTTTATAAAGATGAAAAGTACCTTTTAATAACTTTAAGTACCCTTAGTTTTCTGTACCTCAGAAAACGTGTATGAAAATTGTAAAGATGATCGATTGAGTAGTTAAGAACCGTAAAAAACAAACAAACTCACTTACGCATTTATAATATTAATAAGGATAATTTGTCAATAGATGGCGCGGCAGTACATAAACTTCTTTACCATATAAACAATACTCATAAAAATCGATATTTATTAGTATTTTGGTAGGTGGTTGAGCCACGCTGATACTACTACTGCTTTCAGCCTGAATGGGTCGGCTCGCCCGGGGTAGTACCCTCTTACACAAAATCGACGTGAAGTAACAGTGCTTACATTTGTTGCGGATCGTTCGGTCAGTGAGGACGCCGGAGGCCCACCTCCTTTCTCTCTCCCCTCCCTTTAAAACCCCTTCCCTTCCCCTCCCCCCAAACTCCTTTGGTGTTACAAGTGTCTATGGACGGTGGTGATACTTAACTTATGGTACTTAACTTCAGGTGACCTATCTGTTCGTTTTCCTTCTATGATATAATTTTTTTTTTAATAATTATAGCGAAAATAACGTTGGGGTTACAAGTGTCTATGGACGGTGGTGATTACTTAACTTCAGGTGACCTATCTGTTTGTTTTCCTTCTATATATAATTTTTTTTAAAATAATTATAGCAAAAATAACGGTAGTAATATTATACAATTCGTTTTGTTCATGGCTTCGCTCGCGAAAATGTGGTCTTTGAAAATAAAATAGATCATGCAATTCGCTGTAACTATCTACTGGTGAAGTTTTTTTTTAGTTCATTCATTACAAAAAAACAAAAAAGTCTTTAATTTAATTAATATAAATAAAACTATATAACAGAAGGTTGTGAATCTTTGCCTTATCTTTTATTTTATACAAAAACTTAACTGAACACAAATCTTTACCATTTACGTCATGTTTATAGAAGCAGTTTTTAATAATATCATGTAATTAATAAGAAACTACAGTACAATAGCATTTTAGACGATGGTTGGCAAATAAAATTTAAGATATGTTGTTTCAGAGAGGGTTTTTTGTAGCTCGATTGAAATAAATACTAATATAATATTCGTTTCTAGTAGAATTCCTTTAAAAAAATATCGAGGCAGTCACTAGATCTGTAAGTATAAACTTAAAACAATGGAATAACTGTGTGCTTTTTTGAATTTTTAAATCAATTATAGTCTGAATTATTTAAATGTAATTGTAAATTGAAATTACTAATATTAGTTTGGTTTTCACATCTATTGACATCTATAAACTTTTTGATATCACAGGAGGCAAACGAACAGGTGGGTTACCTGATGTTAAGAATCACCACCGTCCATATACACTTGCAACACCAAGGGGGGGGGTGCTCTCCGGCGCTCTCACTGACCGAACGAAACGCAACAATGCAAGCACTGTTACTTCAGGTCGGTTTTCTGTGGGTCGGGTGGTAGTATCCCGAGCGAGCCGAACCATACAGCAAGTATATACAACGTCTGGAACAAGCGCAATACATAAGCACGTTGAAGTCATCAGTGACGCGACCCCGTAGGTTTTCGCCTACCAAATAAATTTATTTTTAAATGATTCAACGCGAAGGAGTTTTCACTTCATTTTTTTTATCATAATGCTATTATACATATATTAACATATAATAGCTTATTTAAGTAACGTAATATATTCACTAAAAAAATCTCGCGAGGTCTTTATTAATGAACAAAAGGTTACCTTGTCAGATTGAGAATTGACGTAACATAATTTGTCGATTCTCATTTCCTTGCTACAAGGTAAAATACGAGATTCATAAAACTGACCGACTGATGAATGGTGAGAATGATTTTTCTTTTGTTTCATTTTCTTATTAGCTATCCGCGCGCTTTGCACAAATTCGAAAAAAACCTCCCTTTAACAGTATAACCATGTATTTAAACAAAATGGGAACTGAACAATGTAACGTCAATCTGTCAATTCTATCAATACCTTTGAAAATCTCAATATTTTCTTTCTGTCTCACTCATTTTTAAATGGAGATTTTATAACCCAAATGCTACTCTTTTTCATGCGAGGTTACAAATATTTTATTACATAAAAACCTTGTCCTGATATTAAACAATGAAAAAGGAATGAACCAAACAGATGCAATAGTTTTAAATTGATATACTTACATACATTCGGCGAATTAAAGGTTTGATCTGGTGTGAACATATTGTCAAGAACTTAGTTGATCACTCACACTCTGCATAGAATACGTTATATGTATGTATTTTAGGCATCTTTATGGGGGTTTTAGTTCGTTTTAAAAATGTATTTACTACCAATTATTTTTCTGCTCTCTAGTCTTGTTTGTGTGATTTTTTATTATTTCAATTTATATTTATCTTATTATATCTGAAAGAGAAATTTAGTACATTGAACTATAAATAATGTATAATATGTTCCACTCTTATTCTATCTCTTGCTGTGCTCCAAATTTCTAGAAATCCACTTGTCAGGAAATTAGTCAAAAAACAATTTACATCGATATACTAATATTTCATCAAAATATTGTAAAATTTTAACTTCTACCTAAAGGAAGGTATGGAAACAATCAACATACTAGACCAAGACCTAGGGTGTAAGGGGTGTCAAATAACATCTAAGACTTGAGACATCCAAACCAACCTCACCTGCACGTGGTGCACCCTGCTGAATAACGAACGAGGCAATGGCGATAGCTGGGTGGTAGGGTTTTACAGCCTGACTGGGTCGCAACCACCATGTATATGGCGAAAAAGCCCGTCATAATGATTCGCTTCTGCGGGTCGCGTTTCGGGATCAGCCTGTACATATCTAGCTTTTCGCAGGCCAGCATGACAGCGGCGACCGGCGATGGATAGTGTGTCACTCGGTGGTCGCCATTGTTTTTGGATTGTACTGTGCTTACCATCAGGCACAGTACAGTCACTTTGCTGTGCTACTATTAAAAAAAAAGACGTATTGGGGAATTCAAGTTTTGAGAAATCCATAGTTCTGTATTTTTCCAGTACAAGAACATTTGTCAAGTTCAGGTTCTCCACAATGTTTTCCTTTACAGTCGATAGTGTTACCAATTTAAATTAGTAAATGCATACGAAATCCGCTAAAATTGTCGATACATGCCGAAGTTCGAGCCTGCGGACATAATATTGACATTCCAATGGTCAAATCATTCGACCACCACGATATATTAAAATATAAAAAAAAAATTAAATAAAAAAAAATTAACCAAGTAACAATGGAAAATGTCCTGTCACAATGCTCTGGGGTTTCATTGCGTCATTTTCTTATTACAAAAGAACAGACACATTTCATAACTCGATTCCCCGAGGTGTGCCGCGCACCCTTGAGCTAGTTTTCAAAATAAAATCGGCTGAGTGCCTTGGGCGCTCGCCTTAGTAGTCCGGTGAAGCTGTTAAGACCTTGCTTGGTCAATAGCGTAGTCACTTCGAAAAAAAATTCAATCGGTTGACGTTAAACCAAAATTCATAACTACCTCAAAAACTATGTGGTATCTCTATAAAGTAACTCGTAACTGTGTTTGGTTATGGCATGATTTCATTTTATTAAGCAAACAAAAGTTTATCAAACATATATTTAACAAGTTTACCTTCTTATATTCCACTAGCTCCTGTCCGCAACTTCGTTTACGTAGAAGGTGAAAATATTTTAAAATAATATGTACGTTAAGTCCGATTTTCAAAACATTCTTTATTGGTGCTCCGCTCCTATTGGTTTTATCGTGAGAATATATAGCCTAGCCATCCTCGATAAATGAGCTATCTAATACTGAAAAAAAATTTCAAATC
Organism: Antheraea pernyi; assembly: GCA_015888305.1. Taxonomy (NCBI): domain Eukaryota; kingdom Metazoa; phylum Arthropoda; class Insecta; order Lepidoptera; family Saturniidae; genus Antheraea; species Antheraea pernyi. Next base: position 35,770 of record MNPI01023529.1, read on the forward strand.
GGACTAGTACTTCCTGAGATTAGCGCGTTCAAGCAAACAAACTCTTCAGCTTTATAATGTTAGTATAGATTAGACACTAACCCAGAATCAAATTGTCTAATGCAATATCACGTTCTTTAAAGAATAATTGTTAAATTAAATTTTAATTCATTTCGTTACGAAAAAGAGAAAAAGTCGAAGCAAATAAAAAAGAAAAGTTATTACGTATTGTGTTTCTTGAACGGAAGACACTTATTATATAGCATGATACATAATTAACTTAGCGAATAAATGATTTGCCATTTCTGTTTTCAAGGTAGTGCATTCGATTTTTTATTGTAATGTACCTACTAATTTCGAAGCTCGAGTTTATGACATCTTATACAACAGTATAATATTTGAGATTTGCGTATTATTATAAACTAGCTATGCCCGCGACTCCGTCCGTGTGGAACCTAATGTAAAAAAACAGTGTCTAATAAAATCATCTGAATGTATTAAGTCCATTTAAGTTTCTCATTCAAGTTTCATTTCTCGTACTTAAGTCGCGTCCTCATTAAAATTACAATAACTTTTGATAGAGTGAACCGATTTTAATGAAACCAAGATTAAATGTTACTCGAAGATATGCTTTCTGAGCTTTTATCGTGGACACAGTACTTTAGCAGTGATGCGTGTTCATACAAACAGACAGAAATTGCTAAAAATGATTGAAACGTATTTTATTACCTATTCCAAGATACCTTGTAGGTCGTAGAGCCACGCTGAAGCTATTACTGATCACAGCATGAATGGGTCGGCTCGTCCGGGGTAGTACCACCCTCTCACAGAAAACCGACATGAAATAACAGTGCTCCCATTGTTGCGCTTCGTTTGGTCAGTGAGAGCGCCGGAGCACCCACCTCCCAACCCTACCTCTCTCCTCTTCCCCCTCTTCCCTCCCCCTTCCCTCCAAATACAGGCTGGCAACGCACTTGCGACTCCCCTGGTGTTGTTAGGGTCTATGGACGGTGGTGATCGCTTAACATCAGATGACACACCTGTTCGTTTGCCTCCTATGACATAAAAAAAAACCTGCAACAATTTTTTTCACAAGAATCTATAATTTACATCCACGTTATATTTAAATTCTTATTGTACGTATACATTTGAACTCTTCGAAATCCTTTTATTATAGTATCACATTTCTATTTTCAACCGTTTTCGACTACCGTTAAAGGATCTTGCAGCACCCCTGGCGGAAACACAGAGGAACTAAAACTATAAATACAAAAACAGACTCCACGACTGTAAGAACCAATATAATGGAATGTATGTATGATCCTATAACTTAAAATGAGTTTGTAATCTACAGGTCGGAATATAACGAAAAGTACCTGCTTGGTTTTAGATTTCTAGTTCACAGTGATAATCGAGCAAGTATCGGAAAACAACTTACCATCGTACCTACTACGACTGCATTATGTTTATATATATAATTCTTATGTCCGTGTGTATGTGACTGAACTCCTCCTAAAGGACTGGAGGGGTTATGATGAAATTTTTGTGTGTTCAGGTGAATTCCAGAATGGTTTTTAATCACAATTGGACCCGGTTAAATTTAAGCAATTTTTTTTATTATCAAGGCAGGACAA